>JBAMYA010000002.1:88244-116073 GCA_037176975.1 Arrhamphus sclerolepis | reverse complement strand
AAAATGTGTTTAGGCATTTACTTTTTATGTTTTTTTATTAACATCACAGCTGTAAGCAGTGATGTTTGAACTCATTTCTTTCTTTCTTGTTGCTCTCGTCCTTTTCTTTCCTTGTTCACCTTCAAGAAATATGTTAGAGCAAGGGTAAGCGGATATGTGCCCATCCTGTGCATTTACCGTCCTCATTATGTGGAATGTATAAAGTTTTGAATCACATTAATGACATCGAAAGCAGGAAATGTATATACTATATATATATTTTAACATTATTGTGATCCATATTTACATCATGAGCACAGTGGTGTTGTGGAAGAAGGATTTTGTACCAAAATATCCACTTTAAGTAAAGGAATGTCATTTAAATGGCCGTTGGTGACTAATTGAAGAAAATGCTTGATTGTTCAACGGTGTATGTGCTGTATGTGATTGGAAGGGAGCTTAATCATTTCTTTCTTTGCAAAGTGGATGCTTAATTTTGAGAACAGAAAATTCTTCGGCATGCCAGAATGTCAAACACATCGTGCATTATGTAGTTTGTTCTGGTCTTGCAAAAGTTGGTGCGAGTTAAAATGATACCTGAGATCTGACACTGACGTGCTCATTTGTGTCCTTACATAAAGAGCGCATTGAACCAGAGCATGAGGTTCCTGGAGAGAACAGCCTCTGACCTCCCAGTAAGTAAACCAGTCTCTGCGTCCACCATTTTTAGTTCAGTCATCCGGTGATTATCTCATCTGTATAAACTGCTTCTGCTCTACAGAACAAAGTTACAGCTGTTCTTGATGCCATTGAAGCTGCTCAGTACCTAATTTCCCACAATGCCACACGTCTAATCAATCAGGTAATTATAAAATAATCTTTTGATGTTTAGATTCACAGTTTGCAGATACTTTCTAACACCTCGCGTGCTTTTAATTTTCCTCAGGAAACAAGGAAATACACGGCAACCATCATTGGCTACTTCCATCAATACTTGGAATGGGTCAAAACATCTGTAAGTGTTAACATACTGAGACCGATTCACATTTGCTGCACTTCTTAGGTACTGATGTTTAGATTGTTGATCTACTTCACATGAGAATGCTAGTGCAACAAACAGAGTTATGAAACAAAAACATTTCATGTTGCATAAGATCTTTTAGAGGAAACATAGAGAAGACAAATATAACACAGCTATGGCCTCTTTAAATCTGAGGAATTTGCTTTGAGGCGCTCCGGTTTCTGCTGCAGTGAGCCCGAGGAATTCAAACCAAAAGGATAAAAACAATATGTTTTATTCTAGAGTGTCAGAGATGTCAGTAAAACCTTTTTACTTCAATCATAACTTTTGATTTGTTTTCCACGAACTCTTTAAGTACAGGGGCCTAGTTCCCAATAATATGGAAGGCTCTCGTGTTTGCAAGCAGGAACCAAATTTAACTTTGAGGGAAGCAGAATCGTTTTGAATGAGTTGCATACTAACATGTCCTGTTTTATATCTTCTGCAGTTGGCCATAGACGTTGCACCATGCAAACCCTTCAGTAACATCCTGGACACGGCAGAAATCATGACCTGTAGTTTCTTGGTGGACTCTATGGTAATGAGTTTGGAAAATAGGAGAACAGAACTCGTATAGAGAGGCTCATGTAGTTTGCTGTTGCTCAGTTTTGTTGGGTACATAACATATTTATAACAATCAACCACAACATTAAAACATCTAAGAAGTAAAGTGAATAAAAGCATTGATGGTCTCATTACATTGCAATGCTCTGAGAGAAAACCCTGGATCGTGTTCCTTATTTGGGATGTCACCATGAAACCGCTTACACAAACCCCAAGCGTCTTCCTTAGCAAGACAATGGGTCCCTTCCACAAAGTACAAATTACTTCAAAGAAGTCCAAATCTAATGAAGCCTCTCCCATGGAAGTCTATGCCGTGAAAAGTCAGAGCTGTTTTGGCAGCGTATCGTTGAGTGTCGGGAATCCCTGAGGGAACTGAACACAGAGAGCCCGGAGTGGTTATGGGAAAGATTCGCTGCGACTGTGGATGTGGTTTGTGGGAGATGTGGTGACGGGGAGATGAGATGCAGAAGGCAGCAGGTGACAGGTCCAGAAATCTGTGGCACACAGAAAATAAAACATAATTAGAGTGTGACAGGGTACAAACGATAAATATGTTGTCTTCAACCAGACCAGCTTAACAGAGTCCACAATCTGGGTGCATTTAGAAGCAGGACACTGGTATAAGAAGCTGAGTGGTGTGAGGAATTCTGGGTGGTAACTGTCACTCACGCACCAGATCTACTTCTGAAAATCAAACAGAGGGGAAGCAGAGGAATATTCCTGGGTAGGGGAGTTGTTGGCGATGACACAGTGGTTTTAACATTATGGCTGAACAATTTAAATGAGGTCAAATAGGTCTGTTGATTTTGCTTGCAAAGAAACTCAAATCATTCTGTGTAACCCGCATCTATAAACCACAGCCATAGTTGTGCACGAATGGGGTGTTTATATTGGGGGATACAAAAGTGCAGCAACAGTTGTTTTAAATCAGCACAAAGGAACTCAGCAGATGCCTCCATAGACATGGAGGTTGTTCTTGCAACGCTGTCCTTGTTCAGTCACTCATTTTCTCTTCTGTCGTTACTTTCTTGATGCTGCTTCTATCATGATGTTCACTGTAATTCTGTGAGCAAGTTTCATCCTAGCTGATATGTGACTTAGTGTCATAAAGCGATACGCAGTTACTGCAAGACAACCCAGATTGGTGTCCAAATTTACTTTGGCAGTTTTTTTTGCTGATACTAGGGACAATTTAAATATTCCTTCAAATGACATTGAAACTGATATTTTACACGTGAATAAAATCCTTTGTGCTGCTTTAAAGGGATTTTACATAGCTTATGTGTTTGCCAAATTGCATTTAATTCAGTGATGGCTTAGTTTGGGCATATCAGAAACGTAGCATAAGAGTGAAACTGTGCAACATTTATCGTAAAGTGGTTACCTTCCCAGTAGGACGGTCAGCTGTTCAATCTTTGGCTAAAAACAGTTGTGTCCTGAAGACTTCCCAATAAAGATCCCTACCAGATCCCAATAAATTTACTGGTGTGAGAGAATGACAGGAATACAAAAAACAGCCCAGACCTGTACAGAGTCACTGAAGTCTTAGTGTCTAAAATATTGATTAATAACAATATAAACAGAACAACATATAGACTTATTCTGAAATAATCCTTTAGAGAGATTGACTGCGTCCCCAGAGGCTTAGTGGTTGTCCTTATACCTACCATGTGGGAGCTCTGGGTTGAATCCCAGTTACGTCAGGAAAACCATCTTGTGCCAAATTAATCATCCAGATCATACCACTGTGGTCACCCCAAATAGGGAGCAGCCAGGAAGAAAGTTTGGGTTTTGCTCTGTTTTTTCTTCTTTTTTTTTTTTTAAATCAATTTTTGTCTGTTTCTCTGTTGGTATTTTCTTTGTTTTTTTTTTTTTTTTTTTTTTTGAGGTTTGCAAGAGCAGTTCCCAAAATAGTGGTTTACTTAACAAAATGAATGGCAGGTTTTGTCACAGTGATTACCAGATTTCAGCATCACTCTTAATTTCAGCTTTAAATGCTGGTCTCTCTAACAGAACACTTTCTGGATGGGCCTGGGCTGCAGCACTCTCCTCCTGCTGCCCAGCATCATCTTTGCAGTGAAACTAGCCAAGTACTACCGCAGGATGGACACAGAGGATGTTTATGACGAGTGAGTGCTTGTTTCTTATCTTTCTACTGTACAAATTAAATTTACTTTATAATATTTATCGTCATGATAGCCAAGCTAGCAAATTGTGGATATCTACATCTTTTGCTCAGTCCGATCTGAATCTGCTCAGTGAGTGTTAGACTGCATAATCATTGCATATTTTATAAGAGTTAATGGTTGCAGGCCGTTTATTTCTTTAGTTTCTTATTTTCTTGTGAAAAATATAATTTACATAGTATTAGATACTTTTGTGTTTTCTTGTTTTGTTTTGTTTGTTTTTTTTCAATTTTTTCAGTTTTCATATTCAAGGTCATGATGAATAATCCTTTTAAGCTTTCTCTTTTGTAACTGAAGCTCCTTCAGTGTGTTGTTTGTTTATTTTCTGCCCCCTTTTCTCTTCTCTGTAGTGCCTCTGTTTCTGGGACTTGGCATTTTACTTTGTGATAACCATTTCTACTATTTCCATCTCCATATCTTCTATTCTATTGTTTCACACCTCTCTGTCAAGCACTTGGCACTTTACAAAGAGACACTGATGCATTTGTCTATTCATTCTTTATGCACCATTTGTTCACCATCTGTGGACTCACGGCTTTACAAACTCAGTAGTTGGCATCGCTCTACCTGTAATCTGTGCTGGATTACAGGGGATTCTACGGTGCATTCCTTTGCTGAACATCTCAATGACATTTTTATGTTGCTGTTTTTGTGTGTATCTTCATAGCATTGAGACAATTCCCATGAAAAAGTAAGAAATCCTCTGCACCTACTGCTTCTTTTCAACTTCTATCACTCCGTGCTCTTCTCTGAATCTTGTACATAGAGTTGTTTACTAAACTTGGTGCTGTTTTTTTGTTTTAAGCTCAATTTGCTCAATTTGCTCTTATGGGTGGATGGTGTGGCTTGTTGTTGTGTGCTACCTTATATAAAGTGCCCCTTACCTTTCATGAAGGGCTCTTGCAATCATTAACTTACAAGTCCACCCGATTTATGTAAATTAAGGTGTAAATAAAACAACATAGTTTACATTCAAACCACCTAAATGTCCTAACATCCTTGAAAAGTTTGGCTACATTAAAAAAAACAAAACAACAACAATTTTGTTCTAAAAGTTCAGCATGCCATGTCTCTCATTTGTCATCCCTTTTTTGTATAAAATGTTTTGTTTTCAGTATGGAAATTGGTAATAATGGTTATCATAATGAGAGCTCACAAGGTATACCCAACCTTATGATGACAAGGTAAACTTTATATTCATCCTCTTGAACGCATGCGATTGTGGAGGTGAAGGCATGCTGGGAAATGGCTTTGTTAGTACAATGCATGCCAGAGAGGGGTTGGTTTACTATACACACACATACCTAAACATCGTCAAATAATAACATGAAAGCTGACAAGTAATGGAAGTGTTTTTTAGAGGAGCTTTAAAGCTACTCTGTGTCGCAGGACCACTTCTGTCCATATTAAATAATTCCCCTTTGGGGATTAATAAAGTATTATTGAATTGAATTGAACAGGGACAGAATATCCAAATAAAAATAATGTGTCAGTCCATGGTATAAGAAACAAAAAAGTGCACCTCTGGTGGGACAAAGTGGTATTACAAGACCATCTCCACCCAGCACAGTATTTTCAATATTTCCCCATGTGTTCAGAAGTGGATTTTCTGCATAAAGTTGCTTTAAAAATACATTTAATACATTATATACACATATGGAAATACATATTGGCATATATTGGAGTTTGAGTCAAATAAGAATAAGTTTATAGCACCCTTTTTGAACCTGATGTACAGAGCACGAGATGAGTGGCCTATTTTAGTTTCAGGGCTGGACTTTTACAGTGTAGTCAATCAGCTTTTAAATATCTCTAAAGCTCACTTTTGATGCAACATGGTCAAAACGGGAGGAGTATTCAAGTTTTTAATTGAAATGAAAGTGTGATTATCTCTGTGAAAAAAAATTATAAATGTATGTTAGGTGATGGTGTTGGATAGGCTGACAGATGAGGTCAGATGTGTGTCTCCCACCAACATCCCCACTTCCAGACTGATCCCAATCAGGAAGTAGGTTTGTTGTAGTTCCATGACTCACCACAAGGAGCTGACCCCAAAAAAGAGCAAATTCCTCTTGACTTCATCATTAAAATACCCAACTTTCCAGCAGGAATAAGCATACTAACTGCCTGGTACAAAAGAGACAGTTTTTGCCGTATTAGTCAAATTATATGTTCATAGCAACAGAACAGCAAGGGGATTTTTTTTTTTGTAAAAACAAACACACATTGTTTAAACTACATTAGGTAAGACTATATAAATCAACAAAGGTTATGGCAGCCAAGCAATCAAATGGCTTTGGTGGGGTCACATCGCAGCCCCACCAGCCATGGCTTGGCTGAAGGTGCTGGGAAGCATGGCAGGTCACTTCAGGACCCTTCCAAGGAAATGTATGCTGGGACCTGCGGTCAATCATTTCACCATTTAGAGGCAGACAGCAGTAGGTTTGCCAGACTGAATTGCCTGTATGGACAGCCAGCAACTGGTGGGTCTTTTGTGCTAGAACGAACAGGAATGAAGGCCAGTTACAGGAAGAGAGACTTCATTAACATAAATGGATGTGAAGTAAGCAGAACAATGAGAATGCAAACAGCAGGAGTGTGAGAGTATACGTGTGTCAGTCTTTACATTAAACTAAGCTGGTCAGATCATGCTCTGTATCTAAAGGACAGAAATAAGGGTGCCGATGTGTTTTCAGCCTCAATCTCAGACAAATCAATCTCAAATCAATGTCCTAAAGAAAATACAAAACTACAGCAAGACAGCATACCACAAGGGTGCAGCAACACCTTTGCAGAAACATCTAAATCCTTTTTCTACCATTACTTCACTCTGTCATGTTATAAAAGTTCTGCTCTGTGGGTTTTGGGGAGTCTGTCATATCACTAACCAACTGCATGCTCTGTGTGGTGCTGAGACATTGGTGTGGATTGAAACTTCTCCGTTTCCTCTTGTTTAGAGTCAGCCAAAGTCCGATGAATGTACACCTGATCATTTTGTTCAGAGAGAGGCAAGCATGTCAAGCTTTAGTGTGACCCCAGAAATCCTGCTACTTTGATTTTCTTCTTGATCTAACCGGATGTCTAACTGCATGTTTTATATTTTTTTAAGTTGCACTTTGATGAGGATGAGTCTGACCAACCAATCCGCTGTAACAGAAGCTTCTGGCAGAGGGCAGAACAGCAAAATTACAGTCTAGTCACTTGTGCAGCTGGTTCTGTTTTCAAAAGAGTTTGCTTTGCACATTTTGAACATTAAAATGCAGATAAAGTAGAAGCAGAAAGACTTGACAATTTAGGGATTGTTTTTCCCAGGTCTTCGTATGAAAGCCTACGTGGTTGATTAAAAAAATGGTTTGTCATTTTACTGTGAATGAAGACCTTTTCCTTAATTTCTGTGCACTTTGGAGTTCCTTGAACTCTTTCTACATTTTTCAAAAATCAACAACTCGAGTGGTGTTGACAGCTTTTCTGCTCTCTGCCTTGTGAACCTCTCACTTGTCTCCTCTTTGCCAAAAAAAGAAGAGATGCAGGTGACAGTTTCACAAAATGCTGAACAGTCAGTGAAATATTCTGTCGATGATGTGTGTTGATGTTGGACCCTGTGTGTGCTTGTGTGTCTGTGTGTGTGTGTGTGTGCACGCATGTGTGTTTGTTCCCACGCTGGTAGCATCCCTACCTATGACACCATGAACAGGTTCCCACGGGCCTCGGCTCCTCCGAGGCACATCGACTGGTGACAGAGAGCCGGTTCTTGTTCTGGCTTCTGAAAGGTACTGGACCAGTGACGTCTCAAACCGCCAGTCTGTCTCTCTAACACAGCTGTGCTTACACCTCTCCTTCCCACAGCTGCCATCTTGTCCTGTTGTCTGCCTGCCAACATAGTGCCAACTATATTCTCTGTTTTGTAATCTTATTTCTCGTGTGCTAACTCTCTTAACACCTCTTCACAGCTTGTTTTAGTGCTTTTCTGCTCACAGGAAAACCATTATGGTGAGAATTACTCATTTTGAAGTGAAGCATAGTTGTTCTCGTGAATTTCCATTCGATTTAGAGAAACTGTATGTTCTTGTTCATATATGCTTATTCCTTTGTTTTTTTAGCCCTGAATGTGAGTTATATAAAAAAAAAAACTGCCTCCAACCTCTAAAACTTGTCATATATGTATAAAATGATGTCTTCAGTTAGTGAAAAAGATTTGTGTGACTATGCAACTTAGCATTTTTATTTTATTTTTTTGTTGTTGTTGTTGTATATGTCCACTCCGTATTAACGTCCTGTCTAGTTTAGAGCCCTATTTACTTAATCATACGTCAGCTCACACCCAGATTTCTGGTCAGTACCCAGCCCCCCATCCTCCACCCCCACGTATTTTGACTACTTGCACTTGATTTTGTGCCTGGTCTTGTTTTTCATGCAATAGAAACTGCATTTGTGTTTCATTTTCATCAATTACAAAAACAAAATTCAGAAGCAAACCAGAAAAAAATAAAACAATTTTTTGACCTTTATATTGGAATATTGAATATTAACTCCCAAGCATATCACTATCATGACGCCACAACAGAAAGCTATCATGGTTAGCTTACTAAGGCACATTCAAGTAACAGCAACCAATAAACAATTATGAACTTCAGCGTAGCTAGCGTTACGTTCCTTTATGACAGACACATCAACACAAAGAAATGTTTAACCACATACTACACTTGTAGTGCACACTGATTTTTATTGTTTGTTTGATTTTGCCAAAATGAAAACTGCAACAAGCAGACTGTAAACGAGATGCAAAAATATGCAGATGATGTGCTACTTCCTGGAAAGTGTCCACTAACCAGCTGATGAGTCTACCCTACAAACTGTGTCCCATAATGCACCAACCACTAACAAACGTCAATCAAAGCAATCCCATGGCTTGCTTTCAGTACACACTCAGGTAAACCGCTGTGCCAGTGGGCAGTATCTACTGCATCCTGCTACATTTGAACCACATGACATGTAGTTTTAAAGCCAGGCATGCCAGTAAAGTCTGAGTGTGACGTGTAACTGAAGAGATCAGAACAAACCGTTAGCGTCAAAATAACCTCAGATACACTTTCCTGTTACTCTAGTGCTCAAATCTTCATCTAAATGTTGTTTGACTCCATTACTGTAGTCAAAACTAGCTAAGTGCTACAGCAGATGTTCATGCAGGACGCCGCAAATATTTATTGGGATCATATTTTAAAATAATATATAATATTTTCAAGCCCAAATCTTGTAATCCTTTTTTTTTTATTATTTCTGCTTGTTGGAAATAATTATTACTAATGTATATAGAGAAATCTTACTTTCTTACTTTCTTTTTTTTACTCTTTCAAAAGCTACATTGGATTTAAGAAAGCGTTGTTAAATAAATAAATAAATGAAACACAAAAGACCACTCATTATTGGTGGTGTCATAAAAGAAAAAGTTACTTTGTGAAGTTATCCTAAAGACAAAATAATTCTGTATCTTGATGTTTGGTAACATGTAAATTTGCTGTTGATACATTATTTTCACACATTTTCCTAATCACAAGTGGCATTTTTATATTAAAGTATGAATTGTTGCGGTGAAATATTCTAAGTAGAAAACAGTTTTTTTCATGTGGAAAAAGGGACAATGCAACCTTTGAAAATATTTTCTTTAACTTCATGAAAGCTTCACTGCTGTTTTTATGTTGCTTTATTTCTCAGCCTGTGCAGAGCTGAATAATGTCCTGGGTCGTTCAAAGTAATAATTTTAAAAAAGGACTGTTTTGAAGTATTTACTTAATGATATATTTTCTTTAAAAAAACTCTCATTAATTTGTCTCTGATATCTCTTCCCAGTGCCCTCGAAAACTGGAACTGAAGTACACAGTAAGTTTTAATTCTTATTGTCATCCACTAAAGATTAGAGTCATTTAAACTGAATCTGCAGTAGAGCCAACAATGAAACGAGTTTCGATCTGTGGATCAGTTGGAAGGATTGCAGCAGTTCAGAACCGTTGTTGTTGTTGTTAGGATGTCCATCTAGCAACCTAAATGCTAATGCTTGTATGAAGTATGAAAATTAAAAGCTTCCATCTTTGGGTGGTCTTGCGTGAGTCTTTACACGCTTCTATTTGAACAGTTCATTTGAATCACCATAGTAGAATCTTGACATCTAACAACAGAATTGCAGAGGTTTGATGTACTGTGAGTTTTACATCTGTTTATTGTCGTTGGGACACTAGAGACCTTTGCTGAAGTTAGTGCATTGCTTGGCTGGGTGCTTAAAATAATGAAGAAAAAATACAACAGGTTTTTGGCTGTAGGGTGATGCTAGCCTGACTAAAGGTTTTGTTTCATAGAAACAACTTCATAGTCTTTCATAACAAAAAAAAAAGAATAAATTAAAAAACAAAACTGAACATAGCAGACCCAGATCCACTAAATGGGTAGCTTTGAGTAAGATGAATTCAACCCATGATACTGCCACAGCCGTGCTTCACTGTAGGTGGTGAACATTCCCTGCGGTTCAACTAGTGCTCAGAGTTCAGGCTTTGTTTTATGAAAAACCCATTCCTAACAGCAGTTTGTGAAATACTAAAAGAAATTAATTTATTTGTGGTTTGGTTTGGTTGGTCCTTATTTTTTCCATATATGGCATAACGATTTGAAAAAGAACATACAGGATTACAACCGGTAAAAGATCAATCAAACCCACAGCAGGAGCAGCATTTCTGCCTTCTTTTAACTGTGACATGACAAACTCCAGGAAAGCTGGAGCCTTGTAGCCAGCCTGGCTTTCATCTGCAGGAGCTACCCTTTCTAGAAAGGCTTGGCTGGAGTAATCCTGGTGAGATGTCCATTTGGCTCTACAGAGGACTTTTGAAGCTCTGTTGCAGCGGTTGTCAGCACTGACTTCAATACTGGGTTGGGATGGCCTCTGAGCCTTTTCCTGTTTATATGTTCAGATGCTGATGTTCTCCTGGGAACACTTTAAGCTTAAACATGCTTTGATACCATTTCCTGCAACTATTTGACTTTCTTGAACTTCAGGTCTTTGTATTTGTCTTGACATGCAGCACAAATAGTTGGACCTTATATACATTTATTACTATGTAAAATTGATTGATTTTGCCAGTTTGTATGATCTGAGTATAACATGTTTGCAAATCAGAGATTAGTGTGTTCAGTTTTAATACCTTTACTGTATTTTGTCACGTGCTCAGAAGGGCTTAAAAACCTGTCATTTCTCAACAAAGCTAAATCTGCAGTGCTATAAAACGTCATATGAAAGAGGTCTGATTCTGGATCCTTTTTTTTGTCGCAAATGCATTTATATCAAAGTACGTGCAAATCTTTGGGTTAACTAATGAGAGCATGCTTTCTTTTCTCTTCCCCAAGCTGTTCATTTCACGATTTCTCCGACTGGAAGAAGCCCAGAAAAACTCAAAACAGATGAAAAACACAAAGTCCTGCAGCTTGTCATCACCAATCAACTGAAGGTTCTCGAAAACAGTCGTCATTGCGGTTACTGGCTGCAGGACACCCAACTCTTCCCCCTGCAGCGTCAATGTGAGCCAAGCCTGTTCTACGTTATTCAAAGAGCTGCTGTGTCTGCGTTTACATTCTTTGAATACAAAAGCAAGCTGAGAAAACATTAAAAAAAAGACTTGAACTGTGATTTAATGTACTCATTTGGGCTGAAGGAAACAGAGGCTGAAAACTCACCTGAAGGTCACGTCAGGCAGAGAAGACGCTTGTAATTAATCTGACGTAACCTCTTCAGTTCGAGGTCATGATGAAGGTGTAAAGTGTCTCCATACGCCGCTGATGACAGCGGCAGCTTTCACACACGCTTCTGATGTGTCATCTTCTATGAATAAGAATTGGATTTTTTTTTTTTAACAAATAGAGACAGGTTTGGGGTTTTTCTTTTGTAAGAAATATTAGCATGATTTTAAAAAAATGTTTACAATATTACATTAAAGTTTGTTTTTGCTGGTCTGAGACACTGCAATTGACGGTTGCCTTTGAGATGCATGTTTCACCCTGGCATTTTTACACATATGCTATTTTTTAAAAGAGAAATTGTCACTGGATGCTTGTATACTGTTGAAAATCACTAATCCAGAAATTGTGTTGTGGTGATGTGTTCAAAAAAAAAAAAAAAAAAAGTACTCCTTACCTTTTTTTTACCTTTCCATTTTTGTCTTCACCTGTGCCATCTACACTGTGCCAGGTGTTAATTTCATGTATTTTATTGAGTCTTTATGGAGGAACACTCATGAAATAGATTCACTGAATCCAGACCAATACACACAGTTTGAATTAATTATCTTTTTCTTCACTTATCCCTTAATGACAGATTAAGGCACAATGAAGTCTTTCATCTTTCTGTCTTTCATTTTATCATTAATCACAGGAGTACCACACCAAATAATAAAATCACACCACATCTGTAACAGCAGTGTGAACATTTTGAGCGGATTTTCTCTTTAACTCATAAAATTAGACCATAGACTGCTATTACACACGCTGGTAAAATTGTGGCTTTTAAAGATCCCATTATTATTAACTGATTATTAACACTGTAATGTTGATTTCACTAACATTTCTACTGAGAACATTTCCTGCTTTTGTAATAGGGATACTTTTAAAGTAGAGAATTAATTCTCAAGCCAAAACCCCCATTTTAGTGTTCAAAAATGTGCTTATTTGTTTGCCTGCTTTTTAAAATAAACCCACAGTAGTTTTGAATACATGAGACACATGGAATACATTGAATGTATTCAAGAGATTTTTATTATTATAATTATTATTATGTTGTTGCTTGATAAGGGAGAAATATGCTGAACTCTGTCTTTAATACTCTTGGCAAGCCAATCCAGTAATCCGGACCCACATCGCCTTCATGTTTACAGGTTAGAGCTGCTATCTGTACCTTAGATTGATGATGGTGAAAAATTAGACAATCCATAGTCAGACAAGTGAGCACTGCATCGGATTGTAGGGGGGGAAAGGCAAGCTTCATGGTTTACACAGCTGAGATTGATGTACACAGGGGAAAAAAACAAATGTCCATCTTAACACTGAAAGTTTTGTTGTTTTTTTTTTTTTAATTGGCATTGGTATTTGTGCTATAAAAAGAGAAAAGGTCTGTTTCTTTGTTGGATCAAGTAAGATTGGGGGGGGTCATGTTCTGGTTCTGTAAAGGGTCAAGAGATGTAATTTGTATTGTAATAGACGCTATATAAATAAATTAAAATTGAACAAAAGTGTTGAAATTAACAGAGGCTACGTGAGTAGCTGCTAGGTGGCAGTAACGCGTTGCATTTGGGGCTTTTTTGCAGACGCAAAGAAAGAAAGAAGCGATAGAGATCATTCATCTTACGTCATTTTCTGCCTTTAAACAGCTCTGACCTACTACTGCGATGCTGTGGAGTTTGCATCATATAACTCCAAAGTAAAGAAGCTACACATCTATCCTTTCCTGGCAATAGGATTTAGGGCACAACAGGGAAGAATGTCAAGGTGCTGAACCTCACAAGGAATTCCAGGCTACGTTCCCGTCATTTTCAACACAGAAATGGTCAGCACTAACGGCTACACCAGTGGTGATCTTGTCCACTTCTCCTGGAATAACTGGGGGAAGCCACTAGGGCAGGAAAGACCAGAGAGACACAGATTTGCAAAGCCCCGGATGAGCGTGAGTGCCGCCACGGTACTCGGGTAGCCTCTATTGACTCAAATCACTGTGGTCATAGTAGCATCTTCAGTTTTCCACTGAAGAGTAGATGAAATATTTTCACAGTACGACGAGGACTGTCAGTGATGGCTCAAAAGATTTTCAAACAAAATAAACATCAAAAACACAGACTGCTGTTACAGCTAATTACCAAGCTAACATCCACCTGTTGCTTTATTAATATGATTTTCACAGAAATACTTTGTCTTTTCAAGATTTGGTAACCAATTTTATCTTTATCACACATTCTTTACAAATCAGTGTGATCTCATGAATGCTGAAAACAATGTTTCATACTTGTTGAACTGGTTAGTTTGCTAAATGCTTAATTAAGATGTTTTACATGAACCAAATATATCATTACAATTTTGGAACAGGTCTGGGTACAGATACAAATGGATAAGGCTGATTAACTCATGATACTCTTATTGGAATGATTTCATTCTTTAAAGCCAACTTCTTGATTGTTTTTTTTAATCTATGCTGCAAGGTAAATTTAAAATGTCCTTTACTGGTTTAACCCATTCAGACCTCAGATGTCCTCATAACGTGGACACAGACAAATATGTTGCATCTGTCTTTTTTAATTGTTTCATTACAAAATACGTTCTTGCTAAGATGGACATTTTTAAGTATCTGTGTGCTCACTTTGACTATCATTAAATTTCTTATGTGATAGAGACTGTGGGGAGGGGCGGGGGACGATATAACTAAGTGCTTGAACGAGTTATCACGTATCCATCCCCAGCATGGAAAAGATACAGTGGTACCTGGTTTGAAATGTGATGCTCCACGATTGGGCACTGATGGAACCACCGAGGACAAGCTTTTTTTATGTGGTGGTGAAAAGAGTGTATAAATTGTGAATAAAGTCTGAAATTCAAGTTATTGCGTCTTTGTCAGTCTTTTGTGTTTTTAACTGGTTTTGCGTGTTTGAATAACATGTTGGTCATTTGGGCATTTTTTCTGGTTTGATACAAGAGAAAGAATAACTTATGGCTTTTCACATTTCTTTCTTCTTTTTTTCCCAGCAAAACATGACAAAAAAGAACAAAAAGCTTGTTTTGATTTTTGACTTAATTATCTGATGCTCCTGGCCCCGAATAAGTGTAAGTGGTATGGATGGATGGACATTACATTAAAAATGGCATATTACTGAAAGTTTTCACAGAAGGTACCTTTAGCTTAACACAACACTGCACATTCTTATGTGGTGCTGGGACTTCTGGCCAAGACCCTGTGGGCAGCATTGCTGGTCAGCTATTTCAATAAGAGATGATTATCTTCTATAAGCTTCACTCTGAGGTTTTTTTTCAGGCACCAAGCAGTATGTGAATAAAAACCAAAGCCACACGCTAAGTCACTGCTTCTAAATAAAATTTGTACAAACTGAAAGTTAAAAAAGAAAAAGAAACGGATGTAGTGGTTCAGCAAAAATCATGCTTTTCAGTTTGTTTACTGACAAAAAAAAACAACAAAACCCAAAACGTTGTGTGGTTTTGGGCAAGTTTAATATTTTCATTAACTGTCGTTAAGCTACTGATCTCTGCAGGTGTTGCAGTGTTATAGACTGCATAGAAAGAACTGGATGAATCTCTGCTAGGCTCCATTTTGGCAGCAACTGATGCAGCCCGATCTTTTTTAATCCAAAAATAGACAAATGCGCGGAACGAGCAGGCCTGTAATCCGGCTGTAACACTCCCACCTCAACTCAGTTACCACAGACTTGCTATTTTAGCTTGGCTGGCTAAAGCTCATGCTAGCCTATGATGCTAGCCAATGTTGCTCCACATGTATTCTAGTCAAATCTGTTCATCTGTCAGACCTGATGTAAGGATTAGCAGAGCTCTGCTACCTCATATGGTTGCTTGATATTCATGCAGCTGGCCTGGGCCCATGGGTGGCAGTCTGATGACGGGCGACCGCGGGGTTAAGCCGGTCAGAAGCTCAGTCATCATGCTGGCCCATCGAGGGTGACTGCAGGCCAAGGCCAGTCAATAGATGAGGCGGTTCCTCAAAGTCACCTGCAGGTCAGCTGAGGCCAGTCTTTAAATTAAGAAAGTTTAAGCTGCTGTTTGAAACCATTGTTGTCGAACAAAAGACCACACCCATAATCATGCATAAATATGTGGTTATGCATGATTTTACCCGAGTCTGTGGAGGTACATAAACATTCACGCTGCAGTTATAATGGATGTAAAAGCTAACTAATTATGTTTGTTTGTTTAACACAGACTGTTCTTTCTTTCTGCAGAAAGGCTGGACAGTCAATGCAGATTGACTCCCCTTCAGCAGTTAGACCACCTTAGTCCAAGTCCCAATTAAAAAACACAATATTTAATGCTTCTCAAAATGGATTAAATTATGTTTTAGATAGCAAAGTGTGTATAAAAGTTATATTCTATTTATAAAAATGCCAAAAACAAAGATGTTTCCTTTGTTTAATACTTTGTTGCTGAATTATTCTATAACCCTCAGTACAGCCTTTTTTTTTTTTCTTTTTTTTTTATATACTTTTTTTTTTATCCCCATGGGGAAATTCATTCTCCGCATTTGACCCAGAGTGGTGGGCTGCCGCGGTGTGGCACCGGGGAGCGGATGGGGGTTTCAGGTGCTTGCTCAGGGGCACCTCATCCACGCATGTGGATGTGGGGAAGCACCTGTTCAGGGACTCCCCCCTCTGCACACATCATTGGTATTTAATCCAGATGAAACTGAAAACCTTAAAGTTACTGAAAGTAACTATCAGACATCATCTCAACTGTCAGTCTGCATATAGATGTTGTTGCTTTTTTGTTTGTTTTTGTTTTTTTACAAGCATTTCTTTTTTTGGCTTAATTGGCATGGCACTCACCGTTCCCCACGCTGATCCCTTCCGTGTGTGTGTGTGTGCACGTGTGCACGTGTGCACGCTCACGTTTACTGTGGCAGTGGACTGTGTTTATGTTTGGGGGTAAATGATGGGTTGTGCTCCACAGTTATGAGCATAAACACGTCTCTTAAAGCAACCAAGGAGCTGAAGGCTTGATGCTTGTTGACATGAGTAACAGACTTACAGACTTTTCTTAATTAAAATTCACAAAGCCTGAATTGTTGGAAAATAGTCATCTCTGCACAATTACCATAAAACCTGTGTCTACAAAACTGCATCAAACTATGAGTTGTATTTAACATTCCTGAGCACCTGAAGCATTTCTTTATGTATGTGAATGTATTTTCTTTGTGTAACACCTACATGCACCCATCTCCTGTCCTGACGTTACACTCCTCTACCGCCTTGCAGACACTCTTTTTGGTCCTCCTTTTTTTCTTTCTTTTTTTTTTTTTTTTTAGGCCCGAATGTGCTCTCTGTCCCCTCAGCCAATAAATAGCAGGCGGCATCCTCAGCTCAAACAGTCCCACTCTTTTCCTCTTGGCATCCATCTGGCACCATGTGGATCCAAGCCGCTGCTCTGCTGCTAGCCTGTTGCCTCTGGTCTGCTGAGACTCAGAGTGATGGACGCAGGGGACAAAACATCTGGGAAAATCCCATCAAGTTCTCTAACAAGGCTGGGGACGTGTGTGGCATGATAATTACTGGCCAAGGAGAGTACACAAAGCTCAGGGTGTCGTGCCAGGGCAACCGACGCTCCTACTGGTGTGACTACTTGGGAAAACCTTACACCTGCAGCGCCTACAACAAAAACCCTCGGCACTTCTTTGTTCAGATTATGTGGATCCTGAGAAAGCTCCAAAATGCTTGTGAGGGCCCAAGGCAGATTAAGCCTCACATGTGCAGAAAGACAACTGATGAATCTCTGATGATCTTCTCATCTGACTCATTCTCCGAGAGGGAGCCAGAGACTTTTCACAGAATGGCACCGATGTCACCAAAGCGTAGACGACCCCAAACTCGACCTGCACCCACAAGATCTAACTCAGCAAGGCAAGCTGCCATGACGTCCATTCGAATCCCACAAAGGGTTAAAACCACACAGAGAACCACACAGAAAACCACTCAAAAGCCAACAACACCTCCAGTGAAGAGCTATCCTAAGAGGGTGGCTCAGCAGTACTGCTGGAGGTCACTGCAAGGCATCTGCTCCTACTTCATTGGTTTGGTTCGGAATTAACAAGAAAGGTGAGCAAATAGACCTTTTCTTTTCTTTTCTTTTCTTTTCTTTTCTTTTCTTTTCTTTTCTTTTCAAACATTCAACATTTATTTATGTCTATAGCTGGTACTAAAGTGTAATTTAGTTGTGAAGTTTTTTTCCCCCTATCTATTCAAAATATTACGAATGCATATAAAGTTAAAGATGAAAGATTCCTCCTTCTGTTTTCTTCATGATCATCATCCTTTTTTTTCTTTTTTTTCTTTCTTCCACAGATTATATATTTCTGATTAAAACGACCATTGGATGGAAAATTGCAGGACTGCAGTTTGTTTGGAAAAGAACAACACTGCCCCCTTCAGGTCTTGCTGTGGTACTGCAGGGACTTTCAGAAAACTTTCTCACAGAACGCTCATGCCTCATCTGGTGCTGCGAACCATCCTGGAAGAGCTTCATTACTTTCTTTTAATGTTTTGTATGAAATGGTACAAATTTAAGTTGCTTTTTTATTACTTGTACATAAGGTTCTTGTATTGCTACCTTTGATTATGAGCACAAGGTAATATTAATCATAAATAAGTGATTTAAAGATTGAAAGTGAGAAAATAAATGTTTTCAGGTCGTCTGTGTTGTTCTTTCTTCTTTCTTTTTTTTTTTGTTTTACCTCTACCGTACCATGGTTGAACAATAGTGCTGCAATTTGTACATATATGTTTATGATTGTATTTCACAATGTCTTTTTAAAACAGGGACTTAGGCCCCCACAGGGGGTTTCAAGGGAGACTCAGTAGTAAAGCTATATTAGATTATATTATATGAAGCAGCCTAAAAGTGTCTGCCAGATTGAATCAGTTTTCTCCTGCAAGGATATCTGGCTCCTTTAAAACTATGAAAAATCTTTTCTTTTTTTTAAGCTGCACATATGGTCAAGTGGTGTTCTTAAAAAGCAACGTCTGTCCTTTTTTTTTTTGTTAAGGTGACAATATATGCATAAGTCAATAATAATCTAAATTAACAAATACAGACTTACTCTGGCCTCAGAGATTCACTAAAACTCAATTACAGTTGATTTCAAAAAACTTCATCAGCCTTTTGGTCAGGCTGTTTATGTGAGCATATATGTGTGTGTATGTGTGTGTGTGTTTGAAGGGGAGGGCTTATTCTGCTTATTCAGCCTCTAACATGCTGCTGGTACAGGCAGCTGAGCTCTCGTGTGAGAACTGCAGCTCAAGTTTCTCAGAAGACTGCAGGTAAGTCAGGTGGCCACTGCTGCTCTTTCTGTCATGCTGATATTAGATTTTTTTTCAGACTCATTTGTGTATTTGTGTGTGGCTGCAGCTGTTTTTCCATGTTACAGATTCATTTGTGTAAGTTTTAATGTTTCAAATTCATGTACACACCTATATTGTGAGTGTCTGAATGTCTTTTTGTTGTTTTATATTGTAATTGGTTCTCCAAGCCTTGACTTGGAATATTCCCACAGCTATGTTTCCTTCTGCAGTCTAAAGGGGAATTAAAATGTGTAACACTTCAATGGGAAGTAAAAGACATTCATGGTCAAATCTCTAAATCTGAACTGATCCTTTTGCAGGGTGTGTTCAGTGGGCTTCATGGCTCTCCTCACCAACATCACCATCCTCCTGATCCTGGCTTGTATTTCCCATCAGGTGATGTTGGGAAGCTGTCAGAGGAGCCATGGACGGAGGGGACGAGGTGACAAGGGGCAACACAAGGAAAGGTCTGGGCTAAAGGTCGGTCGTCAACCCAAACCAGCCTCTGCACAGTCATTTAAAGGTAAACTGGTCACCAAAGACAAGTCAGAGTGTACCTGGGCTGCAGCAGGTGAGGACATGATCATCCTTCATATCTCCTGCAAGAAGGGTGACCAAAGCTTCAGCTGCGAGTACGCTGCCAAACCAGCTGTTTGTCCCCAGTATGCCCTCAATGCTGAACGCTACTGGAAGCAGATTTCCAGGTCACTAAAGAAGCAGAAGAGCCTGTGTCGGGATAATAGTGCACTGGTAAAAGCAGGCATGTGCAGAAAAGCTGCTAGAGATGCTCATTTCATGCTCCGTGTTGCACAGAGGGAGAAGAGTGCCTCGACGTATATTCCACCTTCTGCAGACAGAACTGTCAAATCCTGTCAACCGGCTAACAAGAAGCTGGCAGAGGAGTTCTGCAGCAACTCCTGGTCGAGCCTGTGCACCTTTCTTTTCACCATGGTGAAGGATTATGATTGCTAAGACTGAAAAAAGTGGACCAAACAGAAATAAATTAATGTTACACATTCATATTACACATTATCTTTTGTACAGACTCTGTACAGATGTTTCATGCTAAACAAAAGAGTCTCACGGATTAGTTTGACTTCATGTTGAAAGAACATAGCTGAATGATTTTTTTCTCTTCTTCAATAAATACTCTTTTTGATGCTAACATTATATATTAAATATATGGGGAAAAAGATGATACATTTCCATGTGTTTTTTTCCGATAAGATTTGCACTTTGCCCCTTTTTTTAAAAAAAAAAAAAGGAAAGAAAAAACATTTGTTTTTCATCATTGTCATGCTGAAACTCCTCAGATAAATATGAATCCCAAGACCTTTTTTTGTTCTGACAAATCCATATAATTTATCCTTCTTTCCTTTTGTTCTTGTCTTTGCCAAACCTGCACAGTGGTGCTGAAGGCACTTGGTGGGAGATCAGATGTTCTAAGAATTTTGGTTTTGACACAGTAATTTAATCAGAGGGAGTTTGATTTTTTTAGGAGCTTCAGCTTGCATACCTTGGCAATGATGAGACATTGGATCCATGCTCCCTGCATGACCCCACATAAATCTCAGCTTGCACAGGGCACCAGTGTCCAAAAAGCAACACTGAGCTTCAGTTTTGAGTATCATCTTGGGCATCTGATCATCTGAATTTCTCATTCTTTTACTTTCAGAAGTCATGCAATTCTTGCATTTGCTGATAGTTTTAACAGAACTGTGGCACATTTAAAATAATGCATGCAGGAGGGTGTGCATGCTATAATTTCTCTTTGGACACGTCTTTAAGAATGCTTGTGACCAGAAGGCTGACTCGTGAAACCTTGAATTGGAAAACTGGCAATATAAAACTCTGAAAGGCAAAATTAGACTCTTTCTTTCAGAGCTAGAGTCCTTCCCATAACACTTGGTGTTTGAAATAACTTGTGCTGAGGTTCTTATCAGAATTTCAGGATGCAGATTTACAGATTGGCCTGCTTTTGGTCTTTATGAGCTTTGCAAGTCACATTGGTACTAATCTTTCCGGTGGACCTAAAACTTCAGCAGCACTGAGTGTCAATATCAGGTTCCAGCAAAGGCATGATATTATCTTTATCAGAGCAACCTGAGGCCACATTATAAGTTTAGAAAGGAGAAGAACTCTCTATTTTCCTGATGACTGCATCATAATCTCCTCTTGTGACATAATTCAACACAGGCCATTAAAATCCTTCAAGTTCAGACTCCCAGCAGGTTGCATCGTGTCTGTGTTGTCAGGAAACAAGACAGGCTGAAGCGAAGTGGCTGAAGCATAAAAGAAAATTAGAGGGCAGTCACAAAGTCTCTTCTGGAATGCAGTGAACAGAGATGTATATTTAGGAAAGAGCTTTCCTTCAAGCAAGTGTTGAAAACATGGAGAAAAAGAGGGCTGCAGTTATACTGGGAAGGTTGTTAAATATGATGGAAACACTTAGAGAAATTAGACACTCATTTCAAAGTTTCCTTAAAAACACTAAATTGCTGGAAGAGCACCTCTTATCTCTTAATGTACCAACTTTGTGAATATTTTGATTGAAGTGCTCGAGTGTTTAAAACTGAGGGAGTGGGTTCCACACACAGTTGTCCTTTCAGATGAAGCCAAACACAAAGTATTATTTAATTAAGGTCGCGGTAAATGGTTTCCGGTGATGTTTAATTGCGCAAGAGTGTTTAAATATTGCTAAAAATACAAACATTCTCCTGGACTTCTGTGTTAGCCCAGAGTCACTTCAGAAGTCACATGAAAATTTCCTGCACTTTCTGAGGAAGCTCTACATATGCAAAGAAGACACAAGATGATTTGATTTTAAAGGTGGCTTGATGGTTAACGACTGTGTTGCCTCACAGTAAGAAGGGCCCTGGTTCAATTCCCAGCAGGGGTCTTCCTGAGTGGAGTTTTCATGTTCTTTCTGGTACTGTGGCTTCATCCCTCACTCCAAAGACATGCATGACAGGTTGATTGGTGGTTCTAAAATTGCTCATAGGAGTGTTCATGGATGTATATCTGCATGTGGTCCTGTGCTGAACTGGAAACTTGTCCAGGATGTAACCCTGCCTTTTGCCCAAAGACCAGGGATTAGCCCAAAGAGACCTGGGATCAGCCCAAAGAGACCTGGGATAAGCCCAAAGAGACCTGGGATAAGCCAAAAGAGACCTGGGATCAGCCCAAAGAGACCTGGGATCAGCTCAAAGAGAGCTGGGATCAGCCCAAAGAGACCTGGGATAAGCCAAAAGAGACCTGGGATGAGCCCAAAGAGAGCTGGGATGATCCCAAAGAGACCTGGGATGATCCCAAAGAGACCTGGGATGAGCCCAAAGAGAGCTGGGATGATCCCAAAGAGAGCTGGGATGAGTCCTGTGACCCTGCGTAGAAATGAACGGGTATAGATGATGGATGGATTTTCATCACTGTGTGCTGAGCGCAGTCGTTCATACAACAGTGACCATTCTACACATGAATATAAGCCTGTAAGTAGGAACAGGGAGAAAGGCAACCTGAGGAAAACTTAGGATGTCCACTCAGCAGGTGAAAAAGTCGAACTTTTACACAAATATCAACATATAATTTTCGTGTCATTATGACAAGAATAAATAGATATTTTTGCAGTGGCATCCTTGGATTTCTGCAGCATTCTTGCGGGGTACATTTCAAATCTGTTTGAGAGCTCAATAATAATCCCTATAACGAAATGTTCATTACAAGAGAATCACAGCTGATATTTTATGATAATAAAGTTATTTTGTTCTGCTTTACATATCAGATATTTACAAATAAGGAAGACGGATGTATGAGGATTCCGGCATGTTTTGATTTTTAAAGGTAATATAAATATTAACTGAAGATTTTACATTTTTTCAGTCTTCTACCATTTTATATAACAAATGCAAAAGCTTAACTGAAATCGGACTTCTTGTTGGCAATTTCTCAGATCTTCTCAGTCAGAATTTCAGAACTGTGCGTGAAATACATTCATGGGAATACAAATTTTTTACAACCCGCAATACTGAGACAAGGTAGAAGATACAGGAAGTACATTTTGTTGCAGTTCCTTGACTGACCACTAATTGAGGGTCTTAAACTTTGCAGCAGAATTAGACATGTTCGAAGCCGGGTACAAAAATATATTTTTCATCTCTGGTTACATATCACATCCATGTCAACTGCACTGGGGGTGATTAGATACATTAAATAAAGCTGACCAATCAGATGCCCGGTTGTGATTTGATGTGCTTGACTGACAGTATGACAGTATCACTGACGGTGATAATAATAATAATGATAAGATGCCATTCCAAATGTGCCTTCGTTTGCAAACCTGTTAAGGGCCCATAGTGAGAATTTCTCCAGGTTTCCCACTAAACCATTTAGACCACAACCATCAACCCTGGGTGGCATGGACTTGGTTGGTGTGGACTTACAGGTGGTCTGACCACCCGCAGCTGCTGATTGGCTGAGAAATGTGAGTCGTTCAAACAAAAAGTAAGGCAGAACAGTCTCCAGAACTACTGACCTAAGCAGATTTGACACTTTGTGTATGTGTATCCAGATCACAGGCTCGTATGAATGCCTTTCTGTGTGGCTGAATGAGCATTTGGTTTATAAAGCGCTTTAGACTCAGCAAAGCCAAGATTACAAAGACCTGTAAGGAATTAATGAAACCCTACAACAATTGCATTATAAGAGTGAAATCAGTCTAATAATTTGAGGGAGTTTGCTCCCTCTTTGGATGAAGCTCACAAGAAATCAAAACTCACCTTCCTGCAGCTGGCAAAACATTCATAATCATAATGTCAAATATCACTAGTGCAAAATCCATGGAACATCAATCATTTGTATTTATCCTTTAATCTATCACAAGCTCTGTCTCACATTAAAATATGTACGTTTGTCTACAACTCCTTGCATGAACATTATGTAATTTAGTGGGAGTGTCATAATAAAGGTGCACAGTTTGTAAGCTAGTAATGTATTACTTTGCCCCTTGCTGATGATGCTAACCTGTAGCCATGTTTTTATTTACGCATGTATTTAAGTTAAGCTAAAGCATGTATTTAAACCATAAACTATACTGTTAGAGTTTTTTTATGCCTAAATCCAGCCACCTGTGACAAACAGTTTACATGAAATGTTACAAAGTTCTTGAACAATCTTGAATTCTAACCTGATAATCTGGTGTGATGTGTTGCAGAAATGTGCAGTTCAATAAATGATCGCTAGGGGCTGGCCCCAAGAGTGAGGAAATCCCCATAGACATCCCCCAATGTTAAAATGTCAGATTTTAAAGTGAGGTCTTTATCAGGATTTCACATCCATGACAATTATACAGGTGGAGATATTTGTTTTTGTCCTTTCCTTATTTTTTATGGTGTAAAGTCATAATGTATGCATCTGCCATCTGCCATTTGACATCTGCACTTTTTGAACTATAAACTAAGGGAGTATAATTACTTTATTTTATTTTTGCTGTCAGTTTATCACCACAATCAAAAGTTCTGATACATAATGAACTTAACGTGTTCCTATCCTCCTGTTTAAAAAAAAAGGGGAAAAAGAAAGGAAGATGCAAGAAATATTTTCAGTCTTGTCAGTTTGCAGCCTTAATACTAAAACATATAAATCAGTAGTTTTTCACTAAAAAGACAAACTAAAGATGTGGGGGGATTTCATCCCACTTGGAATAAATGAATGCAAAAATACTGCTTGAAGACATTATTGCATACTTTAGCATTCATCCTGACAAGGCTGCAGTCATCTGAAACAATAAGCCGAGACAGTCTGTAAAAATAACAAAAATCATTTGAGGTTCCTTGGCATAGGATTAACCACAGCATGAGGCATTTTACATTTTAAATAAAATGAATACATATCTGCTGCTGAGACAACTGGGGAAAGCATGCAACATGTAAGACTAATTTCCAGGTGGGACTTTGAGGTGGTTTGTGGAAACAAAACAGCATTTCACAGGCAGACACGTGTCTTTAAAAAAATGCATTGAGGGTTTGAACCATAATTAGAACACTTAGATTGATTATATAATAAGCACAGGCTGTAAGATGACTGCAGACACAAATACACATAAATAAGCTTGATTTTATGTTGTGTTACTTATGCACTCTCTGGAAATCATATGGAGTTCTTATACTTGATTGAAAAGATTCAAGTGTTAATTAACCATGACAGAGAGTGATTGAGATGGAACTATATTTATGTGAAGTGAAATGTTCACGTGTTTTCTGTTTAGCCACTGTATTTAAAAAAAAAAAGAAAAAGAATCTGTTCTGATTTTACACTTTGCTGCCACCTTGTGGTTCATCTCCAGCAGAAGCCATCAGTCAAGTGCTGACGTGCGGTCCCTTTTTGTTTAACATCTACGCCATTAAAAGACACATAGATGTCCAAATATGAGTCAACAAATGTCCTCTAGCATCTCATTCACTATTAATCTGAGACAGCAGCTTTGCAATTCAACTCTGGATCAGTGACTCATTTGTAATTAATGAGAGCAGCAGCGCTGTTGACATGTTGGGTTAAATAATTAAGCAGCAGTATTGTGTTCTGTAAGCTGCATTTAACACATACACACTGAACAAGTGAGATAAACTTCCAGCATTGTTATCTTGACCAGAAACAGTGCGCCATAAAATATATATCTTAAATAAATCAACTATTATTTCAGACACAAATAGCAATAACACCATTGTAAGTGAATTTCATGCTACAGATATTGCCATAAGTCAAAATGGCAAGCAGGTAATTCATATTAATTCAATCAACAGCACACTAATGTTAGAAAGAAGAACTCTGGATCAATAGTCTCATATCATATGTGCAGTTTTGTCTTGCAGCTCCTCAGTGGCTCATCACTCACTGCTGCTGAGCACATCGTATGACAGCATTAATCATTCCCACCACAGAGGTACAGCAGTGCCTTCTGGTAGTCTCCAGTTGTGTCCTCCTGTAAATAACAAACCCACACGAAGCTGAACATTAAAATTCACTGAAAATAGAGCTACAGGGTCTATTGCTTTTCCAGGCATTTCTGTTTAAAATGAACTTTTTTTCTTTCTCTCTTTTTTTTTCCCAATGACAGTTGTATGTCACATTGACATTTACTGGTGTTTCATTTCCAGCCCCTCCTCTCCACATGTCTATGCGACCTTGAGCAAAAACAGAAAATCTTAAATTGCTCGTATGTCCTTGGTGGCAAACGGGATCCAAACCAATGGATCAATGGCGCCTCAGCAGTCACATGCCTCAAGTGTCTTGGTCACACGCCTCTGACATTTAAATGCTCTGGACCTACAGTGTATAGTGCATCTTAACCCTTGCTAAGTTTTATGGACCACTCTACAATGTCTACAAATAGAGAGGGTGTCGCCATCTGTTCCCAACCCCTTTGGCTTTAAGCAGCAAAAATATGAATAATTAATGTGATATGAGGTTCAAATGAAAGCCTAAAGAAATAACATTAAGTGTTTACTTTCTAAATGGAGCTAGATCGCTGTTGGCTAAAGGATCTGCTTTGTTGAAAGATGACAGGGCGAGCATTGATGAAAATCCTTAACCTTAATCATCACAGACTTTAATTTTTGAAGATAGAGGCATGAAAGTTTTATGAGGTCGTGACTCACTGGTATTTATTATAAAACTGTTGGATGTGTGATGGTCATTTACAGTTTAGCATCTCATCCAGTAAATTTTGCTTTAATTACCCCCAAATGCTCATGTGAGGCATCCATGTTTGCTTGATTTTCATTAACATCCTTAATATTCATTCAGTACCACATATTGGAACTGATGGTGACTCCTGAGTGAGATGAACATCCCATATTCAAATAATCAAAAGCACAAGTGCAACTAATGATGTCAATCATGTTTGGAAGATGGAGATGAACTGTAAATTTTTCCGGCACTAAAAAGGTTATTATTAACATGAGCTACTGACACGTCAAAATATTAGCTTTGAGAATGGTCTGTATGGGGAAAGCTGGCTTATATAAATAAAAATGAGAAATACCAATAATTTAAACCATTTTAATAAAATAAATACTGAGAGAAAAAGTTTCAACTATATCCTTTCTCACCATTAATTCAATATGTCATTTATTTATTCATCTCAGCTATTTGGACGTTCTGCAAGAGGGTGTTAATAACTCTTTTATTATAGGAACATCTGGTCCCTGGGAGAACAGATTAATTCGCTTCAGCGTGTGTGAGAAGCTGGATAGCAGTTTCATCAGGACCAAAAAGACATTTAAAGTAAATCACCAGACCTCACTCTATCACTGCGCTGACACCAGCAGCACAGCCATACTGCATGCAGCTTGTGGTTTAAAGTCAGTCAGAGGGATAGATGAGCACTTGAGGAGAACATCAGGGTGTAAAGTCACATCACATACTTCACACGTTACAGCAATCCATCTTTTTCTGACATATACGACTTTTAGCACGTCTGATAAGACCTACTCAGTGCTATAAACACACAGAGGTTGACTAGTTTAGTGCTGTGAGGAAAGGTACCTGGATGGTGGTGTGAAGAGATTGTCCATACATCTTTTTGAAGCTTGCTCTGATGTCCAGCATGTCCACCTCACTCCTCGACACCATGATCCTCATCAGGGTGTCATCATCTGTTCCGGCTCTCTAAACATTGACATACATACAGTATTTACATGCAAGCATATATAAATAAATCAATTTCATGGCTTCAGCTATGTTAGTATAAGTACAGATCAGTAATAGTCAAAGTAACTATTCATAAAGTATTCATTTATTCACTCTGGCTTCCTTGCAGTGTAAAAACCTGACTGTGACTGCTTGTTCTCTGGTTTTAAATTGTCTGACGCAGTGAGTGTGACTATGCAGTTTTTTTTCTTTGCACTGGTCCTGTTATGAATTGGCACATCGTAGACTGTCAGATGGATGGA
>JBAMYA010000002.1:52226-88144 GCA_037176975.1 Arrhamphus sclerolepis | reverse complement strand
TCATTTTGTCTCTCATAGTTGAAGTGCACCTATGTTGAAAATTACAGGCCTCTCTCATCTTTTTAAGAGGGAGAACTTGCACAATTGATGGTTGACTAAATACTTTTTTGTGCCCGCTGTACATACATACATACATATATACAAATATACATACATACACATATATACATATGTATTAGAGGTGCAACAATCCATGTATCCATGCATTGAACCGTTCCATACAGTGCTCTCAGTTCAGGACGCACATGTATCAACCAATACAGATGATGCACTCTGTGTTTACAGCTCAGTTGATCTGCGTTCGACTACTCTGTCTAGGCTTCACTGTCGAGCGCAGATCCACTGAGCGCCTCTCACATTCCAGCTAGTGAAACTGAACTATTTCTACACCGGAGCTCTTTGCCGACAACAGGAGGATGCGCATTTTCAAATTACACTTCAACTGTTTGTATCAACGAAATTATAACGGATTCTGAAAGATGAGAAGCACAGCTTTGTGCTGATATTTAAGCAATATCACATTCAACATCGTCCTGATTCGGTCATAGGCACGAGGCCACAGATTATCACACCAGTGATATTCAGCACAACAGCGCCACCTCCAGTGTGATATTGCTATGATACAAAAGTTCTACAAGCTCATTTTATTAGTTAACAGTAATAAGCGATAAGAGATTATGATTTGTTTGTTCATTTATTTATTTAGCTCCGCCAACACAAATAGTTCCACAACTGAAAGGGAGACAATTGCTACCGGGCAACACATAAATATTTCCTACACACAAACTTGCTGTCTGCATTTTATCGTTACTTTTACATTTACATTTACAGTTTTCTGAATGTTTCCATTTATTGTCCAGCCACTGAAGTAAGAGTCTGTTGACAGATGTTTTGGTGGCTGATGTGTGTTTCTGATGAGCTAACAGTACGTTGTTTCTGATCTAAGATAATTAACTGATGGAACGTTCATTAACAGTTATTAGAACAACTGTACAGCTGATCTGGTCATCTACAATGTTTAGAAAGACAAAACCTGTTGAAAATTCAGCTGCATTTTTGTTTGTTTCTTTGTTATTTCACACAGTTTAAAGCATCTATAACATATAAAAATTAAAATTTCTTGAGGGATTTTGAAAGATGAATTTATCCTGAAATAAATGGGCTTTAGAATTGACTTAAAAAACATTTTCTGAAACTTTTATTGATCAAAGAGAATAAGCACCAGGCAGATTTTA
This sequence comes from Arrhamphus sclerolepis, assembly GCA_037176975.1. Taxonomy (NCBI): domain Eukaryota; kingdom Metazoa; phylum Chordata; class Actinopteri; order Beloniformes; family Hemiramphidae; genus Arrhamphus; species Arrhamphus sclerolepis. Next base: position 86,909 of record JBAMYA010000002.1, on the reverse strand, counting down.
ACTTGTTGCAACATGGCTGCTGCCTCAACTGGACCTGAAATCAAAGCTCCTCCACCATCATTCACATCTGGTGTTTGGAACTACTTTGGTTTTCATGTTGTGAACAACCCCAATGTTTCTCTGCAGAAGATGTGTGATTTCTGCATCAGATACATTTATTTTATTTATTTATTTATTTTTATTATTATATGCTCTTTCTGCAACATTTAATTTAGAACTGTACTTTTGAGATTAAGCAACTGTTTTCAATTAATTTCAATAAATTGCAAGTTTAAAAAGGCATGGGAATTTCTTTTTTTGTATCAAAAGTAATATTGAATTGTGACACTAAAGTATTGAACCGAGCCATTTTGTGTTTGTGTGTGTGTGTGTGTGTGTGTAAAACCTACACTGAACTCTTGTTAATAATTATTTTAATTACTCTGTTCAAGCTTGTCTGGGTCTGAGATGAACTGATTGTCACCCATTCAATTTTGTAGTCACATTAAATTACTGTATGTGGTTTAAAAATGGATCAATCAAAGTCAATATTTATTGTTATAATGTTGTAACGATGTTGCCTCTTTATTGCTGTCCATTATGTTGCACAAAAACCATAATCAAATAAATGAAAACATGTTTCATTATGATCTAATTGTGAGTGCCATCAGGCAACACTGCCTCCAAAAAGCTGATGAAATTTTAACCCAGTGGGAACACGTACACAAGTACCTGTTTCCATACACTCGGTAACACAATATAGCAGACCACCAACTTCACTTCCCTTATCCTCATCAGACAGTCTGAGGCCTCTCCACGAGCTGATGGGGATAAAATCAAATCAACGATATCGAATGTAGGTACTCCATGTCTTTTTGTGCTCGTGTGACTGTGTACAAGTAATGTTTTACTAATGAGTGCATCTTCACGGAGAGTCCTTTCAGGGAAATGAGGATCATCTTAAAGTCAGGGTATCTGCACACACCAGATCCTCCGAGTAATTAGAAAGATGTGGAAAACTGTGAAAATCAAACCTTGGTAATAGTGCTGCAGTAGGTTGGAAAGGATCTAACCTTTCAAACATCAAGATACAGTTCATTATTCAAACATATTGTGGCACTTTAATTTGCTGCTCTTCATTTCATCTGCCTGTACAAACAAGATTTTTTTTTCTTGATACTCTCATATAACATTTATGAACTATTTCAGTCTTAAAAAAATGAATAAATCAAACACTTACCATCCTTTTTGCTCCTTAAAATATTGAATAAATGCTGCCAACTGCAAGAAAATGGGAATGGGTTCTGACTTGTAACTGTTGTCAAAAAAATTGCTATATAACTTGTCTTTTCTTTCCAACAGCCATGCGTGTTTCCCTCCGCAGGTGGCCTGTATACAGGGGAGCGTTTCCTTTTCTACACCCTAAAACTCCTCCTTCCAAAGGAAAGTACAATGCACTCACTTCATCCACGGGCAGTGTTGCTTTTCACTCACTGTCAGTGAAACAGGAGATCATGACCTCATTCATCCACAAGCCTTTGAGTAACCTTCAAATGGCAGGTACGGTAAAAGAAAGTCTAAAAGGCATCATCCTGTCAAAATGATAGTTTAGTGATGAATAGAAATATTACAACTGTTTTTGATCAATTTTATTTGCAAAATAAAAATTCTAGATCCCAGTCCCAGCGAACAAGATTCATATACACTCACTGGGTACTTTTGTTTTAGGTACATCTGTTCAAAGGCTAATAGCTAATCAACCACTTGCAAGCAACTCAATGCATTTAGGTATGTAGAAATGGTCAAGGCGACTTTCTGAAGAGCAAACCAGGTAGAAGAATGTAGAAGAAAGAGGATTTAAGAGCCTTTGAAAGCAACATGGTGCCAGATGGCCTGGTCTTGTATTTCTGAAGCTGTCGATGTACTGGGACATCTCTGGGGTTTACACAGAATGGTCAGAGAAAGAAAAAAAAATCTGGTAGGTGACAGTTTAGTGGATGAAAATGTTATGTTGATGTCAGAGGTCAGAGGAGAATGGGCTGACTGGTTTGAGATGATAGAAAGGTAACAGCAACCTTGTTACAATCAAGGTATGCAAAATACAATCTCTGAACACACAACACTCAGTCAACTTTATTTATATAGCACTTTTGTACACTAAAATGCAGCAATAGGTGCTTTACAAGGTAAAAACAAAATAAAGCCCTTGATTTTAGCTGCAACACTGGCATGGATCAGAATTTGGAATAAGCAACATGAAAGCATGGATCCATCCTGGATGCGAAGCATCACACAGCATCACACATAGCATCACACAGCAACTGTGTGATGATATTATGTCAATATGGAGAATAATCTCGAAGGAATCTTCCCAACACATCGTTGGATCTATGTTACAAAGAATTAAGGCAGTTCTGAAGGCAAAACAGGGTTCAATCGAGTTTTCACAAAGTCTACCTAATAAAATTTTGTTTGTTCTGTTAAAACACTTAAACATGGAATGATTTTCTGTTGAGTAGTTTAGCTTATATGGTCATATATGATCAGTTTATTACGTGAGGAAATAATAACAGTTGAGTAATTGTACAAAGGTGGTAATGGCACTAACATGTGAAGGATACTTCCTGTTTAAAGGAACAGCCCATGAGCCTGATTGTCTTGAGGTGATCAATATTATAACCCATAATTACTTCAAAATGATGGATGAAAGCCCGAGAAAAGCTGTGGTTCTTCTGGATAATAAATCATAAACGTCATTTTACTTTGGTGTATTTTTCCCCCCATTTGGACTCTCATTTAATTTAATGACATGCTTTCAGGCACGCTTAATTCCAGGAACATGTGTGTTAAAGCGAACAGGAAAGAAACACAAGATCCTTGATGGGAGCAAAGAGATCAGCAGCAAGGTGCAGCTCGTGTATCGTTACTGCCTTCCTCCCTGCAAACCTTAATTAAAGCGAGCACTTGTGAGACGATGAAAGTGTGAACGCCATCTGGGAAGAGCTCCGGTAACAGAAGCTCAATGTTTCATTTCAGTCTCCCACACTGACATAGAGCCAATTTCCTGCATTTGTAATAAACAAGCAAACAAGTTGCTAATAACAAACACATCAGATTATATTGAGTTGTTTTTTTGTTTTTTCATATTTAATTTAGGAGATTCTCTCCGGATTCACACCTGAGATAAATAAATGGATCAATAATTGCTCTGGATATTGAATAAATTAAACTATACTGCAGGATTAAGATTTTGAAGCTTCATTTAAACTATGAAGCTCATGTGCGTAATCACTTTGAAGAATATAGATATCAGCATAACAATCTCATGCTAACTGTCTTGGTGGAGGTGGGTACTTGACCTGGACTTGTTTTAATGCCACAAATGCCACCCTGCTGTTGTTGAGATTACTTTTTTTTTTTTGGGACAGAGAATATAAAAAAAAGCGTGTGAATGATTCACTTAAGTTCCTCTGTGAAGAATGGAAAATATAGCTGATGGACACCTAACATAGTTATTTATACCAGACTGCATGTACTTACAACTATTAAAACTTGACTTCAGGATCAAGATCTGTGAAACCGTTTGTAGTTTCATAACTGAAACTATGTGGATGCACAAAGGCTCAACGTTGGACATGCATATTGTTTCTGGCTGGTTTATTTTTTTTTTTATTGAAGTAACTGGTATCTATGGCAGTCTCTGTGTACAAGTGCATGTACGTGAATGAACCTGATCTCAGCTTTCATTTCTAGCTGTGAATGTACACTCCCCTTTATTAGTAATTAGAATACGAACACTTTTTTTTTTTGCATCACAGCTTCATAAACTTACCAATGAAAGAAACAGCAATAAAAAGCAACAGGGTGTAAATGTAAAACTCTCAAGTGAAAACCCAGAAAAAAAACTGTTTTTATTTGTTGGCATCTGTGCTGTTATCAAAATCAATCAACCCTGTAAAGTCAGAGTAACATTGACTCTACATATCTAGTGTTTCTTCAAGCTGGGTGAACAGAAGATAATCTCCAAGTCTTTACACATGGTGATAATGGCCACTGTGTTAAGAATTCAAGACTTAAAATTAACGTTCGACCACAATATTCATTTTTGTTTCAAGCAAAAATAAGAAGGATGTCTGATATAAATATCAAAGAGGAGGACGTGCACACTGTAGGACTTGCAAAAAACAAAGTAGCTTTAATATCAAAATCAATGTTTCAGTCTCATTAGACCTTCATCAGGACAGACAATCAAAAAAAAATCTAAATTGTCTGTTGATATTAAAGCTATTTTGTTTTTTGCAAGTCCTACAGTGTGCACGTCCTCCTCTTTGATATTATATCAGACACCCTTCTTACGTATGCTTTTTTGTCCTATGCACCTGAAGACTATAATTTGAGGTGTGCACCAGACTTCCTGCTATGTTTCAAGCAATAATAAAAAAGAAAAAAAAGAAACAGGAGCGGGGTTTTGTTTATTTTCTTTTTTTGTAATCCGAGAAAGTCCTGCAGTCTGCTGACAGTTGGTTTTCATCCGGATGGTCGGTTTTTGAAGCGGCATCACTGTGAAATTTTCATGGTACACTGTGCGACAGCTGTGTGACAGAGCTGATGCATCAATGGCTCAATTTGTCCCGTGTTGACTGGCAGACAATAAGCTCTGTCATCAATCAAAAGGCTTTCCCAGCTGCCTCTGATTACCTCTGTTTGTCATCTTATCAGGACAGAGGGCAGGCTCAAATTGACAAAATATTACTTGACCCTCTCTGTAACAGTTCCCGACTCTGGTATAAAGGCCGTGCAGGTAATCTTAGTGCTCGTTAGATGCTTTATGTTCCCGTATTAGAGAAATATACTGAAATGAAGCAGTAGTCAGCTATATATGTCGCTAGACTGAGAGGAGTATTGAGGGATAAGGTCTGCCAAAGTATACTGTAGACAGAAGCTTTACACAAACATAGAGGTTGCATAGGGTGTTTACCTATGTGAAAGTGTATTTAGGTCACTTATAAATATTAATAAAATACACAATTACTCATCTGTAGCGTTAAACACGCTAATGTTAATTATAAAAAACAGCACTGTGGGACTGATGAGTTGTTGAAATCGACCCCTTCAGACTCTGCATCCCCAGGAATGAATGTGACATGTTTTCCTCTCTAAACCAATAATAATTATTAAAAAAACAAAAAACAAACATATGCTTTCACAAAGAGAGCAATGCCAGGTCACTGATAGGTGTCGAACCAACCAATCACAATGAAATCTTAGAGATCTGCAGGAACCACACAACACAGTCATCGCTCACTGACTAGACAGGGAGTAAGCACACCTTTCACCTTAGTTTATGTTCAATTATCGCTTGTTATGATCTTAACACTTTAAAATTAAAACATCTAAAGTAAAACTTAACAAAACTTGAAGCTGCAGAGCACAGGAGTTTTTAAAGTTTAATGTCTGTCCGTGTGGACGTCAGGTTTGAGGGATGTCAGAAGGTGCCATATTCAGCATGACACGGTTCTGTGATTTTCTAATATGTTTCATAGCTAAAATTTGATTCAAAAATATGTTTGTCGTCTGTTTGAAATCCATGATGTTCCGGATTTATTTTTTGAGTACACAGTGACAACATTGAGCTCTTGGTAACAGCGAAATCTCAGAAAATGATCACTTGGATTGTGGAGATGAGGTACATGAGAGAAGGAGTGAGATAAGTGGTAAGTTTAGAAGGAGGCAGACTATATTCTCTGTTGTCTTTGTGCTATATAAATATGTAATATCTAATATTAAATGTAAAACGGCATATTTTGAAAGCCCAAGTGCAACATGCATCTGTGATTTGTACGACATAGACTGCTTCAAGGCAGCTCATGGGAAATAAAAATGAAAAACGTCAAGTATAAATCAGAACAACTGCAAATGTGCAGACAGAGAGAATGATGGATTCGTACATGCGCTCGTTAGTGTGCAGGTACAAATACGCTCATTCTCAGGCACACATGAACACATGCACATACAAAGAAAGAGTTCAGCTCATCATACAGCATCATACAGCATCAATATGTTATTATCTAAACCTTTCGCATGAATTTTGACACAATACTGCACCAGAAGCAGAAGTAGGGGGGCGTCCACTGTAATGGACACTGAAATTTTCAAATAAAAATGTGTGTTGACAAAAACAAAAATTCAGACTCCCTTCTATACTGGAAAAAAGTAAAAATTAGCTTTTTTATTTTATTTCTTCTATTTTGTTGTTGTCAGTAGAAAAAGAAAATCTGGTCTGAAGGGGTTAAGAAATTCAAGGATATTCAAATTTCCAGTTCGAACACTGGTACACAATTAAACACTGAATGCATTGTTTCCTAAAAGTATGGTGAATGATGTCATGTCTGTTGATGTATAACTTCTCTCCCATTTCACATCTATGAGGATATCAAAACACCTCTGCTGAAAAATAAACAAATGAACAGCAAATTCAGAAGTTGTAGACTGAATTCTTTGCCTTGAATTGATGCACAGCAATAAACTATATTTGCAGAAAGATAAATCTAACTATGCTCACTAGCAGATGGAAAGTAAACTCCCTTCCACTGTAGTTATGAGGAATAAACTGAGATTACATTTTTTATGTTAATTTTAACTGTATTGTTTTACACTATATAGATATTGCTGTGCCTCTTCCACATTTTATTGTAAAGCACTTTGTGATCTTTATCTGCAAAAAGCATGAAAGCAATAAAAGTTGATTGATCGACTGAATGATACCAAGTTTTCCAGCTTCCTCACACAGTCCATAAGATGTTAGACTGAATGGTGACTCTTGTTTGTCTTTTTGGTGTGGCACTGTGATGGACAGCAGACCTACGGTCAGGGTGCACCCCACTTTCCCACGATGACAGCAGAGATGCGCTCTTCCTCCTGCTGCTACCCTAAACAGTATGAAGGGTGTATAGAAAACAAACAGATGAATGGATGCTGCTAAAACATAAATTTTACCATAGTGTCTAAATGTTCACATTTCCCCACCACAAAGTGTATGTTACCACCTCGTGAATAATAGCAGAGTTTATTTGTGGCTCCTCCAACTTCTCTATTCTTACGCTGTAATAGAATCTGGAAATGAATTTTGGTCCACGACGGAGAGACGGTGGTTTGTCTGCTTCGGATAGCAGACCTTTAGTACTTTAAATTGTTTGCCTCAGACTGGCAGCAATGTGAGGTAAACAGACAAATCTTATCATTGATGTGGTGCAAAACTGCAAAATCTCAATAAATTTTAGTTCTACTCTCAACATACTGCAAAAAATGATAAGCAGGATCAGTAGATGTGAGTCAAGGAGTCATGGCTAACTGCTATTGTTTGGTTGGTTGTTTTTTTTCAACCTGTGATCATTCCCTATTGTCAGTAAAGGGTCTGCACGCAATATATTTGTGGAATGCTCACACTGAACAGATAAAGCATCATCCTAAATTACATATTAAAATACAAAGTCGCTGACATCACAGTTAATTCTCGAGATTATGTGTTCAATAATGTATCTCCAAATGGGTCTTTGGAGCTCCTCTCAAGCAGCGTTTTAGGTAACTAAACCTGCAGAGCATGACACAGACTCAGCAGTGCATTATCCTCATCGAGTGTTTGGATCTTTTCCTGACCACAATCTGTTGTTACTGTCTGCAGAGTAACCTCAGCTGCATAGATGACACTGCTGTAAAGCCTTCTGGGGTCAGAATACACAAAAGATTTAACACATAATTCATAGACAGAACAGTGTTGTTTTCCCTCAGGGAGCACAGTGAGACCAGAGACGCCTCAGCAACACAAGAGGGTAAATGTAAGCAGAACTATATGTATGGAAAAGAAAGAGTTAAAGGATCCACGCATGCTGCCAGACATCTTCAATCAACGGTTTCTCTGCTGAAGGGAGCAGATAAGCAGACTGCTGTTAGTTTCAAATAACCTGAGTGTGAACCTGTTGAAGTGGAATCCCTGAGATGGCACTGGTGTGAAAATAGCTGAGAGACACAAACACAACATGAAAATTCCCAGAGAAAGAAAAAAATGCATAGAAATGATTTAACACGTCGCCTCTCTGCTTTCTTACCAAGAGAACTGCTTGGCCTGCCTTTTCTGCATTAGTAAGCTGTAAAGGATCAGGCAGTTGGATTTTTTTTTTTTTCTTGGACATAACAGAGCTTTTAACCTTTGATTCGGTCACTACACAAAACCAAGAGAGGCATCACTCTTTACAAAGAACTTTTTTTAAAGCTCTGTTTGTTGGTTTTTTAAACAAATCTTCTCTGAGTAGATGGATCAGCTGAATCTTCTGTAAAGAGACTGCAGGCGTGGAGAGAGGATTTACATGAAGACATCGCCAACACCTTAGATTATTGCAGTACAGTTGGCTGATACAAATCTGTATAAGACCAGAAAAGCCCACTATATACAAAAATGCTCTACCTGATCTATGTTTCAAATGTGGAGACACTAAAGGTACACTTTTTCTCTGCCTATGGCAGTGCATTAGAATTAAGATGCTCTGAGATGACGTGGGCGTTTTTATTGAGAATATAATTTCTGTGGAAATACCATTTGATCCTGAATGTTTCATAACAGCATTTCACCCAACCAAATATAAAATCTCTGAATAAAGAGATGTTCTTGAGCAGAAGTTTTATTATTATCATTATTGGCAAGAGGAGAAATAACCTCAGCAGAGTAGGCAGAGTGTAATGAAGAAAACATTACATATAGTATGTGTAGGCTACTATAAATAAATGGAAAAAAAGGTAAAAATCACATCACAGTAAGAATTCACTTTCAAGATAAAAGTACTCCCTTCTAAACTTATCAAGAGAACTGACTTGGTTCATATGATGAAGACACCTGAGGAGCTATAAGCAGCCCTCTGCAATATGCAAATATTTAAAAACAAAATATGGATTTCAAGCCCAGCAAGAATGATATTAGACATTCTCAAAGGGAGTTATGGGCTCTAAGACAATCCTTAGCCCTCGCATTTTTCTTTTGGTATTCTTTAGACTTGTTAAACATCATTTTGTTTGCACATCTGTACCCCCCCCCCCTCCTTTTTTTGTCTCTGTAAAGCCAAAGCACAAAGTACATGTGTGTAAAACAGAAACTACACAAAATACAAAAATGTCAAATAAATGAACTTTGGAGGCTTTTATATTTATGTTGCTCTCAAAGAAATACGCTGTCAAAAGGGAATTAATACTTGCTCCTGGGTATGGAAGTATATTGATTCTTCTCAGACTTTTAAATCAAAATACTGTCATCCTGGCTTTCATAAAAGAGGCTGAAAGACTTCATGTGCTATAGAATCACATTAGTTTCATCAAATGACTCTGAATATGATGCAAGTCTTTCAAGGTGCAACAAACAGCCCCGCTGGTGTACAGTAAAGCAGCCACATGAACATCCAAAGATCAAACATTTAACCTGGGAGTGTTAGCCTTTGCCGCAGATGTTATACTTTTCTCTCGAGGGTGTCCTTTCACTCTTTCCTCTGACATGACCACAGGAGTTGAAAAGGCTGGTGAAATAGCTCCTAAATACACCCCTCCCTATTCACCAATGAGATGAGACAAGCGCAAATGGCCCTCTTAAATGCAGTGCTTTAATCACCATGAATGAGGATGCAGATTTAATCCTGGCTTGTGCTTTCATACAGACATTTGAGCTTGGCTGTGTAAATTCATTGTCTAGATGAAAAGAAAAAACTGTTGCATGAGATTAACTTTCAGCTATTAAAAGCAGAAAATAGATTCAACGCCCTGTTTCATATTTAACATACGCTTTTATTTTCTGAGGCAAAAGAAGCACTTGATACCAAAACAAACCATTTTCTCTTACATTAATCTGCAAAGGCACATTCAAGCTCTCCAAGAAGCCAGTCCTGGCAGTGATTTGGCAGATTTGTCCCTTTTTTTTTTCTTCACAAGACACGCGGCAACCTCTGATCAGAGCAAGGCTGTCTGAAAGAGCGAGCGGGGTGAAGCATTGATTTGGCCACAGAGTTTCTGAGCTGTTTGAAAAGCATCCAAAGAAGCAGCATCATGAGCATCAGGAGCCCGAAGAGCATCCCCACGTACAAGCTCAGATTCCAGCCCCAGCCCAGCGCCAGGGGTAGCGAGGTGGACGACACCAGGAATCTTTTGGGAGCAGGCATGGATTTTAGGCGGCAACCTGCCCTCTCCACCTCTGGAGATTGCTCTTCACCCACACTTGGACACCCTCATGGGCTGGAGAGATGGTTTGTTATAGTTATTCAAGTATCCAAACTGCTTTGGCTTCATTAAAGAATCCCAGTTTTCCATTGTGTAATCCCAGTCAAAAAAAAGCCATCAGTGGAGACTCAAACCTGAGTGTGCATGGCCTTTCAGCTCCCCATGTGTCTCGAGATGAGAATCCTCTCTGCGGCTGGGCTCTGCCTCCCGTCAGCTGCCTTGCACAAAGCCAGCCTCCTTATTTATCATGAGGGGGTGAGCAAGGTAGCTTTAAAACCCATTGGTTGCCCACAGTTCACTTCAAGATAAATGAAGTTGCTGGTGAAAGAATGCCAATCCCACCTATTTACCAAGACTCACCACACATTAATTTCAACAGGATCTGTAAATTTCAGTAGTTACTATTCTGGAAATTCCTGCAGGTAAAAACATTGTACCCCCACCCGCCTCCATACTTCCAAGGCAAATGCTTACTTTATATTTCAGAATCATATCTGATCTCAGCTGTTCTCTTGTGAACATGTAGATTTGATGTTAGGAGTCCATGTCCTCACCTAGGAAATACATTTACAGCCAAAACCTCTCCTCTGCTGCCCCCATGTGACCAAAGATGTAGCACAAAAGGGAAAGAAGAAAAGAAGTTACTTTAAAAAGGATTTTATTTACAAGAGCCATATTTTACAGTGCAGAAGATACCTCAAGCTTTGCTTCCAGAACAATGTAATGAGACAGATGACTCCATGAACCAACATTTTAATCTGCATCCCATAAAGCCAAATGGGTAAACCAGCAACAATTGTTCAGAAAACTCAGACCAGCAATTGGGAGGGGGTGGGGGAAAAAAAAAAAAAAAAAAAAAAAAAAAAAGCCCCAAACTGGGTCCAAGTACATTCACAGCCCTTTGCATTTGCCACTGTAGATCAAAGCAGCATCATGAGTGGTAAGACCTTTACATTTCAGAATTAAAAAGTCAAATTATTAAAACTGCTTGATTGGCCAGCTGGTTATGGCTGGCATGTTGGGATTCAGGGGGAAAAATATAAAAACTCTAACATTAAAATACCTAGCACCACTCCAAAAAGAGCAGGACTGTGGCATTTAAAATTGTGACACATCATTTACAAAAATAACTGACAAGGAGTACACATCTATAACAAGGGGAATGGAGGAGTTACTTCAGCAGCAGCTTAGCTGGTGCTGCAATACTGGAAACCTCAAGGTATCTGTGGAGAAAATAAAACAAAGTTTAGGACATCAAAACTCAAGTCATAAGACAAAGTAAAGTAAATTAGGAACCCACTTGGAGCCCTTGTACTTCTCCCGCACAGACTGCTGGGCATGCTGAGCAGCACTGATGTATGTTTGGTGGAGATCGTCAATGCATGGCATTAGTTCCTCCAGAGTGTAGCCAGTCATCTCTGCCAAGGACTTGGGCTGGGAAGAAAAAAAACAAAAACATGCTCACTTCATTTAACACTGCTATGAGTCAGAGGAAAAAAAAAATAAAATGAAAGTGCCATGTTACAGGCTCACCACATTTGTCATTTTGATGTGATGGGGCGGGGTTAAGCAACTTAAATGTTAAACTACAGATCTGTCCATGCACTGAGAACTTACCCATGAGCCACCAGTCAGTGTGTTGCTGGCCACAACATAAGCTGCAGCTGCCATCTGTGATGGTAGGTATTTCAAGAAGGGGTCTGAATCTATCAGACTGAGCTCGCCAAGGTACTGAGGACAGAATATTTTAAGTTAGCACTTTAAATACAAGATGTACACTGCCAGATATTGAGTTGGGATTAAAAACAAAAAAAACACATGTTTTGTATATGTAAGTGCCATTTGCTCACCATTGCCAAGTTTTCCACCTGTTTGCCAACAGTCTGCTGGCAGATATACTGTGTGAGAAACTGGTTAATCGTTGGTGCTGCCAGATCAAAAGAGAGCACTTTCAGCACCAAATGCTCCATTCTCAACACTTGCTTCTTAGTGTAGGTGTCATCTGTGATGTAGACAAACTCTGCCACCTCTGGAGGGTATATCTCCTCAAATTTCCTACATTTGGAGGAAGAGGATATTTATACAGGGTGGGGGAGGAGGAAAAAAAAAAAAATCTGTTTATAAGATAACAAAATGGTACATACGCAGCCAATAGCATGGCAGCAGTTCCAACAAGCTGAAGCTTTCCCCGAAGGACAGACATTGAGGATAGGAAGCGATCAATGTAGTTAACAGCCAGATAGAGGGTCTCAGTCTGGAGCTTGTATTCTTCTCCAACCTCAACCAGCCAGTCCACAAGGATGGCCCTCATACTGTTGGTAATATCAGGTTGCTTCTTCATGTAGCCCGCTTTAGGTTTGGTTTTCACCTATTGGGGTGAACATATTGTCAGTCAAGTGCATCCAAGATAACTAGAAAGAGCATTGACAGTAATAGTTTCTTGGCCATAAAGCTCAAGTGAGCATTTCTCACCTCCATTTCTCTCAGGTATGTGTAGATTTCAGCTGCATACTCTGGGACCTCATTTACATTGATGGGCTTCTCCTCCCCCTCAACCACAGACATGTCCATGGGAGAATCTGAGGGGAAATGGTTATTTAGAGTGGAGAAGAAAGGAAGAAAAAAAAAAAAAAAAACCAAAACAAACTAGCAAGTGCCTGTAGGCAGGTATGCAACATAAGCAAGATGTAACATTTCAACTGAAGTTTTAACCAACCAAAGCTGACATCCATCGCAGATGGCATATCAAGTGTGGCCAGCGGCTGTCGGAGCCGTGTCACAGCATTGCTGATTGCCAGAGGAGAGTTTTCCACTGCAGGCTTTGTTTTGATGACCTCAGCCACCTGTTTCTTGGTGCATGCGCCATCAGGCTCATCCACGTGGATCTGGAAGGCAGGTTGCCTGGCAGCTGGCTTATCAAAGCAGGCTTTACCAAGATCTTCATTTTTACAAGACAAGGGCAGTGCTGATTCCTAAAGAGAAGATATGAAGTAGTTACTTGGGCAGTAAAGCAAATGTGACAAATAGCAATTGGGAAGGGTGTTGCGTAGATACTCTGGAGAGAAAGTCAGGGGCCAAACTGCCTGAACAAGTGCTTCCCCATGTCCACATCTATGGAGGAGGTGCCCCTGAGCAAGGCACACGAAACCCACACCCGCTCCCCGGGCGCCACACCATAGCAGCCCAGGGCTCTGGGCCCCAACAGCCCAGATGGGTCAAAGGAGATTGAAAATGACAACAAGATTTAAAAGAAAAAACAAAACAAAAAAAACAGTGTACAAAAAAAATTAAATAAAAAGAATGAGGCTGGATTTGTCAGACAAGAGGATGCCCAAAGAGGATTTAATGAAAGAGGACATGTAGTTGGTATAAGAAGAGGGGACAGATAAGTCACTATGGCAGACATGAACAGTCTATCCCCCGATCCTCCCTGTTTATTAAAGAAAAAGTGGGGATTGGTTAATGAGATCAGATATGACGAACCTGGCGTCAGCAGATGCCAAAAATCCCATTGATTTCTGCATCCAAAATTTATATCAGTCTGCTACAGTAGTTGATAGTGGAAATTTCAGCTAAAAACCTATGAAGCAGTTGAATTTAACAGTTACACATTAGGTTAACTGAGATACTAAAAATGGCGCACAACTGGACAGGAGCAATAACATTACTTCAAAAAATATATATATATAAAACCTCTGCACATTGCTAAAAGCTGGAACATCATTTGGACCTGAAGCCGCGTTTGCGGTTAAGACTCAATTGGTTAATTCATTGCCTCCAAAAGTCACAATAGCCCACCATCAAACCCACAGCTGCTAGCTCCAGCTAAGGCCGCTCGTGCTGCTTTGTTACCTGCTTCGCATCACGCAGGCTCTGCGCTCTGCTCCGCTGGTTGTTCTGGAGGGCTCCCAGAACGGTTCTGTTTGCAGCCTGTTTAGGCGGAAGGTTCTCCTGGTTCTCGTTGGCGGCAGCTCGGGGTTTATGCGAGCCTCTGAGCCTGGACAGCATATTTTCCTGGTTTTGGAAGTCAGAAGCCGCGCTGCCTGGCCTGTTAGCTCCGGACATGTTACTCAGTCAAAAACTCTCGACTGTTCCCTCTCTTTTTGCAAGAAATATGTGTATATGCGTCAATACCGTTGTACTCGTCTCTGCAGGTGAAAAAAAAAGTGATAAGTTAGGTTTTCTATCGAGGCGTTAAAAGCTGTTGGAGGAGAAAAGTTCAGTCAAAACGAAACTGTTGAGATGGCAACGGCGCTTACAACTAAATGAAAGTCAACAAACACGATTCGCAGGAGGAAGTGGAGCAGTTGCAAAGGAAAAAAAATCGCCTTTAAGTTGCCATAGTCCTCACGTTCTCGACTTGCAAAGACCTTGCACACTCGATCATCATCCCATGTTCATTAAACAGAAACACACAGATGCAGCTTTCTCTCAGTTCAAGTAGCCCGCGAGGATTGAAACGGACCAATTACAGGCCGTGCATGTAGTGACGTAAAAACTATACGGCGGCCGAAATAGTACAATCGTCATTTGATTACAAATTCAAAACCGGCTTGATACAAATAAACGTTATGAAGTAGCGGCGAGTTTATAGACAATTCAAATGAATGTATGCATTTTCATTTGAATTTCCACATTATTCAGCCTGATGCTATCAACCCACAACACTTTCAAAGGTTTCCCAAGAACTTAGAGTTTAAGTAATTTCTCTCTTTTTACTAATTGTTTCAATGTTTATTTTTTATTATTATTATTATTATTATTATTACGATTATTAATCATCATCATCGTCATTGTTGTTGCTAAATAAGGAAAGTAATTATTTTATTTATATGGTACTTTTTCACAAATATGCATCGTAAAGTGCTTCACAAGGAGATACAAATAATACAGAAAAAAAAAACATTATACTGGTTAAAAACAAACATAAAGCCAATAAAAATATCGGTTAAAAACGAACAAAAAACAAATAAAAGTCCTTTCTTTGAGAAAAAACAAAACAAAACAAAATAATTAAAAAATAAATAAATAAAAATAAAAGCCCTTTCAACTAAGAGCTAGACCTATAGAAATGAAGACCTTTTCTGGTCCTTTGGAGTAAAAGTAGCAGTAGATACTTTAGAAAATTGCAATCTGTTAGTAGGGCTGGACAATAATTCAATAATTCACAAAAGAAAGTATTTAAATAATGATATGACTTTTGAATGCATTTTCAGTTTTTTGATTTATTATTATTACAACAATGCCAAGAAGTTTATTTGTTTGATGGTAGCATGATGTTTCTTGGCTGCAAATAGAAATGAAATAAGAACATTAATTTATTTAATTATTTAACACTTTTATATCTAAAACATTCTATCATTTGGAACGTTAACTTTTTTACTTTTAGAGTTCTGCGGGTAGTTATCCTTTCTTGATGTTCTTGACAGCTCCTCTGTGAATTTCATGTTATTTGTCTCATAGCAACTGAGGTTTAAGAGATATACTATATTGTAATATAAATGTTGGACAAATCATCCAGTTCTTACTTTTTGTAAAAGTTCTACATTTAGAAGTTTATTCACAAAACCTCTATTATATGGAAAATATGTTAAGTTGACCTGTTTCACCTGTAGTTGGTGATGTTGAGGCTTCTATTAATCACTTGATATGATGTTGATTGGTTTAATTAAGAATGAGCTGTCAAATTAATATTATGTATTAATAACTATAATTTATAGTAAATTATAAAGTAGCACTATTTGACCAAAAAGGCACACTGCATTGGTTTAATGCTGTATTTTTGTGCTAGTTAGAAGATGGTAAAACTATTAATAAAATTAACATGGCGGTTTATAACTGTAACGGTAAATTTTCTTTTTGAATAAGTATGAGTTTACTTCCCACAAATAATAAGTCTTGAAATTTTTCTCATCTCATTTTATTTCAAGTGGGAGTACTTACAGTCCATTGGAAATTAGCTGAAAAGCAAGCACACCATTTTGTTTAAAGACTTTTAAATGCTGTAAATTAAATGTCAAAAGTCAATCAAAGCCTGCAATAAAAAGAGGAATGCGCACCAACCTTGGCTGCAAATAATTTTAATGCTTTCAATAGATAATAGAAAGGAAGACAACATAAATATTTAAATATACTGCACTTTCAGTAGGACAAAGAAACTAAATTACAAAATGCCAACATAGCACTGAACATAATTACAACTATTATAACATCAAGCTGCACTGGTTACGATACAAAAGTAGCTCGAGGCAATAATGCCTGGTCTATTATACTTGAATATACTACGCGTCATTGAAAAAAATCTAACAGTGAATTTAGGTCATAATTATCGAGTATCTCCAACAATGAAGACACCTTTGTTTTCACATTCTCGCCCTTAAACTTGAATTTGTCAATGAAGAGGTCAGTTATCATTCCTGCAAGAAAGATAGAAACACAAAAGAATATAAGTTATCACAAGATGTCAAGCTTAATAACTCTGTGATGCCGTTACAATACAATGACTGTTAGGCAAATCACCATAAAGTCTTTCAAGGTGTGCTGGCTGCTTCTTGTACTCCTCAAGAAGATCAGCAGATTCGTCCAAGATGCTGCGATACTCTGGTATGAGGAAATCAGCGTTCCCCTCGTGAACCTGAAGCTCCTGTCAACCACAGAGTAAAAATAACGGCAAGATAAGTGAATCACAAATGCAGACAAGCTTTCACCAGACCCTGGAGAAAAACTAACTCTCACAGGGAATGAGTGAGAGAGTGTTGTTTCTAACTAAAGGTGGACTTGGAGGTACTGTATGTGAAATATGCCTGAAATATCTGTAGAAAATACTTACTTTCAAAGCATCAACAAGCTGAACTTTTCTAGCCAACAACAGCTGGTACTCAAGCTTTGGATGGATCATCCTGAGGGTGTGGCTCACAGAGTCATCGCTGATATCTGGAAGATAAACATGTACATTTATGTTCTTATAGGCCATTGTAAAGTGCATTACTGTACAGAGGAATAGAATACCAGTGGACCTACCACAGGAAGTGTTTAAATTGATCTTCTTTTTGGTAGCTTCTTTAGAGAGAACATCACTCAGGATAGAAATGGTAGAGATGTTGTCAGATTTGAAATGCCCCTCACCTTTGCTGAAATGACAAATTCAGACATAATCTCAACCTGGTATATTTAGAGATGAAAACTCAATGAAAGAATTTGTCAGGCAACAGCATACAGAATATGAATTTTCATTTATGCTTCAGCTGCTTTACAATCTTTTGATAAATATGGGAGCATATGGAGTTTATTTTTCATTTACCAATACGTGGCTTCAAGCTGTGTGCCAAGAAACGTGTTATGGAAATAGAAAGTAACACTCTCTCCAGCTGGTGTTTTGTCAGGCACCTCTGGCAAACAGAAAACCACCCAGGAGTGAATCTCTGCAAAACTGAACTGCCCCATCAGACTGAGACGGCTCATGGGTCTGAAACAGAGTGACAAAAACAAAAGATCAAATTATAAAAAATAAAAATAAAACACTTTTCCCCCCCAATAATACTCATATTAAAGCCTAATCTTGATGACAATTCTTTCAAAGAAAGAAAAAACTAAAGCTTGATAAGAGCAGTTGGTCCACTGAGCTTTTTAGTTGAAAGGTTATGTGGTACTCAGCATTCTTGCAATCACTAATAACTAAATTAGCAACTTCTGCCACACAACCAGTTTTTAGACTTTCTCTTTTCTAAAAAACATAACTTTAAAATATTGGACCACCCTGAATCTTTACCTGTCTGGGTCGATGCTGTGTGTTCGCTGGTGGAGGGAGAGGGGTTTGATCTGGTACTGGCGGACTTGGCAGGTCTTAGGTTGCAGCCTGGGGGTTATATAAGCCTGTAGAGTCCCATAGTGTCCCTCGATGGACCGCACCTAGAAAAACAATTGACTATGGATGAAATATATTATTCTTCAGCGGTGCATTATATGTCAATCAGCTGAAAACAAACGCACCAAGTAACAGTTTTAATATGAAATGCATGTAACTCTGCATAAAGGCTTCTCCTTTCAGCGTAGATGAAACAGTAAGTCAGCTGAAAATTAGAACAAACCATTGACATACAGCAACTAGACCAGTTGCATATAATGGCTTTATATTGTTCTTTTCACATTACATGAACTTAAATGCACTCCCACCAGGCTGGTTACCTTAAGCTCAAGTCTGGTAGTGTTAGCTTGACATCTATATGTAGCCAGGAGGAAGTTTCCATTTTGCTGCTGGAAACAGGATAAGTGAGTCAGACTTCTTGAAGCAGAAGCACATTTGTGGCTTTACTTGCACAGAGTATCTGTCCTGTATATGGGTTACCTCTGAGTCGCATTCACTGAAACTGACAACGGCTGAGTTCTTGTCCACATCCAGTAGGTCAATGGGGACATCACTCTGTGTGGAAGATGAAATCAAAGTTTCAATCTGCATGCTTCACACCTGAAATATAAGATCTAAAGTAGCTTCATTTGAACATTTAGGAGTATTTAATATTATTTGTTGTAACACCAGGGATTTTTTTTGACGAGTGCACCTGGAGCAGCAGGTTGTCAATGGCTGTCTGGACCTCCAGGGTGAGACTGTAGCTGGCATCATCCTGGCAGAGAGTGAACTTGTCATTGATGCTGAAGACGGGGACAGCAGAAACGGCTGTGCTCGACTGAGTGGTCTGTTGGTATTGCTCACGCCCTTGCAAG
Organism: Arrhamphus sclerolepis; assembly: GCA_037176975.1. Classification (NCBI taxonomy): domain Eukaryota; kingdom Metazoa; phylum Chordata; class Actinopteri; order Beloniformes; family Hemiramphidae; genus Arrhamphus; species Arrhamphus sclerolepis. The sequence goes on along the minus strand of JBAMYA010000002.1, from coordinate 67,958 downwards.
ACTTTAACCTGCAGCTGCTCCAGCTCTGCCCTGAGAGATAACACTCGTTTCAAAACCTAAACTAATGCACAAGAAGTCCAACAAATCAAAGGCTAAAAGAAACATTATTTTACTCATACCTGAGCGCTTCTACTTTTGACTGTGTCTCTTTGCTCATCCTGACCTCCTCTCCAGTTCCAGCTTCAGCCTTCTGGGGCTCAGTGGTCAAACCAGTCACCCATCCTGGAAGAGGGACAGTAGTCCAGTTTAAATACTACAGCTCTTTCACGTCTCAATAGTGACTAAATAGTAGATGAATTTACACAGAAAATAAGGTTAGGGATCAATGAAAAATGGAGTGTAGCAGGTAGACAGGACAGACAACAATTTTAATTTTATTTTAGAGAAAAGATTACAGTGCAAATAGTCACTGCACTGTTTAGAAATACAGGTAATTGTATTCTAACCTGTGTAGGTAGCAGTCAAAACCTCATCATAGGACTCTTTTCCAACACAGCCACCCTGGATGGAGGTCACACTCTCAGACAGCACCTGTAATCAAGAAAGATTTCAATACATTTTAGGAGGGACAATTTATGTTACAGGACAGTGTGATTTTTTTTTTTTTTTTCTGAACCCCCCCACAAATAAAATTATACTGAAATGAAATACAGCAACAGCAAAATCTGGCAGTTAAGCATACAGCTACTTAGAGAGCACTGGTTACTGTTACAGTTGTGCAAATGCATATGGTATGAGCTTGCAGGACAACTCACACATATGCACAGGAAAACTAAAATGTATTACTGACATCTTTTTGTTTAAATAAAAACTGCTGCAACTGGACTTTCTTTACATTTTTTTTTATATATGTGAAGTTTTCTACTATCATGTATTTCAGAACAGATTTCAGGATTTGTATGCAAGTTGGAAACTGTGTGACACTGAAACTTGAATTTCAAAAATAAGCTTTTTAAACTCTAATGGCTTAAGAACAGGTGGTGGGTTAACTGTTGATGCTGCTGCATGGGAGGCTTCGATTTCAGCAGTCATGGAGAGAGTAAATGGTTGCATGGATATATGTTCATAACACAGTAAATTAAAAGACAAAAGAAATGTTGTCAGTAGTAAAATATATCCCAAGTTGTTGTTATTTGTAAAGGTTATACCTACCTTTAGTTATAAATCAAAAACAACATGGATTGTACTGTTAAGATGCCTGGAAAAAATTCTGGAAAAAAGGATCTCAGAACACTATGTTTATAGGATATATGAACTACAGCTTCATTTAGTGGTATCAATAACATGCAACTCATCAGAGCGGCACAAATAACTGCATATTCACTCAGTTGGTAATTCAGCACTGGTAACATTTAATTTTCCTTTTATTAGAATGCAACTCACATGTTCAAAGCGTAAGGCAGGCTCATTGGAGCTGTCAAAACCAAAGACTTCGACTGTGCCGTCGTCCCTGCCCACCAGTATGTCACTTACACCGTCTCCAATAATGTCATAGGTGTCAATGCAAAGAATTCCTAATAGAATACAGGAAACAGAAATTAATGCTGCAACTTTTAACAAGAAAATAACTTATCACTCTACAGAAATTAAGTGTCCAGAGATGTCAGTTTACTTTCTTAGAGGGACTTAAACATCTTGTTTGCTAAATTAAGATACACTGAAACTGTAGCTATAAAAATATTTATAAGTAATTGGTTGCCTAAAATATGAAATAAGATTATATTAAAGTCAACTATACCTCCTTTCTTTTTGTCATTATCAATCTCCCATTTGGTCGCAGCTGAGTGCTGACCAATGTGGACCAAACCAACTTTTCCATCAGTGGTTCCATAAAGGACTTCCTCTCCTAAAGAAAAATAATTTAAATCATCTTATGTCTATTTGCAATGAAGCAGTTTCAAGTTCTACTATTAGAGCACACAAAACACAAAATGACTTACCCCCGTCTTTACTGTATAGTTCCAAGACAGATGGAGGGCCAGGGACTTTAATGTCATAGGCAAGTTCAGACCCCTGAAATCAGTGATAAAATCATAATGAATAAAATATTAACCGACTGTTTGAAAAACAGTAAATATGAGCTTGATCTACCTGCAAGACTCTGAGAACTCGATCTTGGCAAGCCAAAACTGGGATGAGGCATGATGACTTTTCTGAAGACAAACATGTGATATCATTGATTTTGTCTCCAGAGAGGAAGTAGTCTTGGTCCTTGCAGTCACAGTAGTGGTTGTATATGTAACTGGCACACACAAAAAGGTCAGCGCCGGAGACATGCCTGGAAAACAGATTGCCGCCATTACTCAGTAGGGCAAAGCTCACACAGCTCAGCACAAGTTGGAAAAGTGCAGTAAGTCAACATGAGAGGAAGTGGTTCCTACATGGCATTAATGCTCTCAGTAAGGTTTGCTTCAAAGGTGAGGAACTGTTTGCCTTTCTTGGTGAATCCTCGAACCTGAGAACCTGAGCAGACAAAGATCTTCTCCCGAGGGGTTCCCACGGCACCTCCAAGGTCCATTCTGGCTATCTTTTGCCCTGGGAGTGTTTTAAATACAGGCTGAAACAGAGAGTCAAATCTTTCAAAATAAAAAAGGAAACCTGTTATTTCAATTCAATGTAAATAGGAGATGACAGGAAAATCTCTACTTACCACTGCCTCTCCCTTCTTCATCCCAAAACACGTAAGTATACCATCGTGATCAGCAATAGCAACCTTAAACACAAAAAAGTGTTAAGCACAATGCTTGATATGCTGGTGTAGATATTGAGACGTCCAACCATTATAATTCTTAAAGTAAATGGGTTCCTGAAGACAAGGGGAAGCATCCTCAACAACCAAGAAAAGAAGTTCAGTTGCCTTCTCCCCAGTCCTTCAGGGTCATAATTATACACCTCAAAATTTGTTTTACTGCACTCCCAAAAGTCTTTTCATATTCCCAGTGATCACAGGAAGAAAAAAATATAGATAATGTTTGAATATTCTTGGAAGCTACAAAGTCAAATTTTCAACATTTCCTGCTTCTGTTAGCAGCCCCTGTTGCTAGCTTATATAAAAGAGGAAATAACTGAAACTGTGGACAGAAGAAGTGTGAGTGATTACACAGTACTGTTTTGATTCTGCTGAAGATCAGGAATCCTACCCTAATCGTTTAATGAGAATCATATAAATCTTATGGAGTGTGTATCATTTCTGACATTGTACATCAGCAACTATGCAAATGCAGTGATAAAAGAATGATGCCAGGTCAGGTCACAAGAAAGCATATGTCATCACCAAATTCATAGTTCACAGTATTTTCTTTTTTCATGTATGTGACAGTACTCAATTTATCTTTTGAAAACAACGATCAAAATATTTATAATTTTATGAATTATTATTTTATTATTTATATTTAGGAATTATTATTTACCAACAAGCGTCATTTTATTTCATTGTGTGATGATCAAAATCTTTTGTAAAATTTTTATTCTAATATAGTATTATAGAGTATATAACCATTTAATGACATTAAAAATCAATAGGAATGCTGATATAAATTAAGGCTCTTAATTAAAAAACTGACTTCTCCGAGACAAAGTAGTACCTTTTGGGTTGCCTTTTTGCCCAGGGCTGGAAGTAGCCTCATCGTTTTCTGGGATGTGACACCAACCTGAGAAAAGAGAAAAAGGTTAATAAACATTCATCCATCTACCCATACATTATCTGCTTATTCTTATGTAGGGTTACAGGACTCTGCTGGAGCCTATCTCAGGTGAAAGACAGGGGTACACCCTGGACAGGTCAACAGTCCATCGCAGAGTATTTAATAAGCACTTTGTTAAAAAAATAAACTGAAGGAATCTGTTGTAGGTCATCAATAATCAAAGGCAGCAGTAACACAGCGGTGAGGTGTGCTGTGGTTGTGACGAAGGAGTTCAAGGTGGAGGTGGAACTGCATCAAGGATCAGCTCTGAGCCCCTTCTTGTTGCTATGGTAACGGACAGGCTAACAGATAAGGGTTAGACAGGAATGTCGATGGACTACGTTAGCAGATGACACTGTGATTTGTAGTGATAGGAGGTGGGTGGAAATCTGGAGAGGTAGAGGGCAGGTATGTGTGAAGGTTATAGCTGCATGAAAGAATACATATGTGTGAATGAAAGGAACCTAAGTGAAACGGTGAGGCTACAGGGAGCAGAGATAAAGAAGGCGGAGGATTTTAAATATTTGGGGTCAACAGTTCAGAGCAACGGAGAATGGGGAAAAGAGGTGAAGAAGCGCGTGCAAGCAGGTTGAAACGGGTGGAGAAAAGTGTCAGGTGTGACGAGCGATAAAAGAATTACCTGAATATAATCAACTCTGCTGAGATTTATCTCCATGTTCTTCCTTCACAGTGTCTTTACTTTGCAGCGAGGTAAAACTCCCGTCAGTGAACAGCAGGGATCATTATCAGCCGTCCACCGGTGCTAGTATGTAACTAGTTCGAAAAACCTCCGACCGAGTTACAGAACAATGATGCCCGCTGAGACTGAGATTATAAAAGGGAAGGAGATTAGCTCCGTGTGCTAACGTTAGCTAGCAAGCTAATTGGCTAACGCGATTAATTCAGCAGCCAGCTGTCCTCTTCTGAGAGCGGATAACATATCTAAAGAATCTATTGACTGCCATCAAACATGTGACATCGGTCAACATCAGTGTTTGTTGTAAAAACTAAAAAAAAAAAATTTTTTCACGCCAGTTTAAGCGCTGCAGTCTAGGACATTGTTGATGTTGCCCATAGCAACAGCAAAACCTTTTGGAAACTACCATTTGACTGGATGAGAGTGAACCAGTAATATTGAAGCCACAAGCTGATTGGTTGGTTTTCCCTGCCAGTTTGCCTTTTTTTTTAATAATACATACACACACTACACATATAGCTACACACAAACACACAGGGAACAAGTTTTTAAATTAATCTTGTGAGCTCGTGAATAATTTCAGTTGTTTAAAGTATTCAATAAATGACTATACATAATGAATCTCCCTTCACTTATTTTAAATCACAAAATATAAAAAGGTTGTTGGTTATCTATTAAGGAAACACACACAAAAACAATTTAATTGTTCATTAATTGTAATCAAAGTCATATGTAAGGTCACCCAGCCCTACTATGGTAAATCATTGCAATGGCAAAAAAATGAAGACAACCTCCAATAACTATAATATTTTACAACTTTATTTAAGAGATCACTTTATTTTTGTCATAAAAATGTGGTAAGTCTGAAGGCAAAAAAGCAAATTAAACATAGTAGAAAAAAGCAGGCATTGAGCAGGATATCTATCCCAACTTCCAGTGAATGAAATTAATTCAAAACTGTTTTCAAAATAATATCTGGAGGCATACAAAAAGGATGACATGCATCTTGCAATTAATTTCAAGTATGAATTCTAAAGTAAAATGTGTGGTACTTTAAAATATATCTGACGATACAGAAAATATTTTCTCACTTTGAAACAGCCACTTTTAAATCCTAACTATTTAATCTTAATATGTTTAGAGTAAGCAGATGGCATCAATAAAGAACATTTAAAGTCAGGCATTTAGACAAATCATAAGATTAGATACTTTGTACATAAGTAATGGGAAGGTGGAAAGACGCAAAGAAAAGTACAGGTAATGAAATAAGATGAATTACACATGTATATGCACATATTCATTAAGTTACTAAACTCAGAATGTTAATGTTTCTTCACAGAATAAACTATGTGAATAAATAATGACATGAAAAGGGGAGAACAAAAATAGCCAATACACAATACAGCTGATGTCTGCCATGCTCCGAATGGATCTGGGTATCCACCACTCGAGTGAGGTCACAGTAAGAAGATAATAAAATAAATTACCATGAGACTTCAGTGCTCTACTGGCTGGTCTTCAGCTGAACTCAAGTAGAGTTGGAGCTCAGACTGGAACCTTGACATTCAAAAAGTTTCTTCCTTTGATGGCAATGTCTTTCCCAATCATAATTTAAGTCACATGTTGAATGGATAAAAACAAAATGGGTATATAACAAAAGTGAAGAGTGATCACACCCCTGTAGGTGCGAGGCGACTGATGAAGGCGATACTGCTGAGGCACATCCTTCTGAAGAAGGCGGGACAAGCAGGCTTCATGATGAAGTGCTCCAGGAGAATTCGCAGTTCAGTGAACAAAGTACTGAGAAGGAAAGACGATATATTTCATCACTCATCTTGAACTGTAAAATAAATCTAATTTTTCATTGCAGAATAGTAGGAACATATGACAATAAATACGTGTAACACTCCTCAGATGAGGCTTTTAGCACATCTATAAACTTATGAGTAAACACAAAGTACACAAATGCACCATCTCATAGAAATAGAAATTCAACTTTAAACATTTTCACATTTCAAGTAATTGTTATTTCCTGCCATTTGTAATTGAACTGAATTATAATCTGAAAACATGTTTGCTAACTTTTCCTCACTAGGTAGCTGCTACTTTTATCAGTCCCTCCAGGACATTGAGTTTTGTTTTTTCTTTGTGATTTTTGCGATCAAAAATGCCTGATTTTGCAGAGACTTTTCACAAAAGTTGAGGTGCAATTTGTGGAGCTTTATATGCCTATTTTGGTTATAAGAAAATGGAAAATTGCAAATTGAGGGGAAAAAATTCCAACATTTCATTTATTAAAGACAAAAACAAGATGCAGTCTCAATTTTAACATAACTGGTTTAAAAATCTGTCTCAAAACTAAACGGACTCCATATATAATGCATGCTATTAAAAAAGTGTCATTTCTTACAATAGTAAGAAGATGTAACTTAAACTTAAGAAGAAACTGAATTCTCTTGCAACTTTAATTTTATACAGCTAACTTATTCTTAATAGAATATGATTAAAGACAAAAACCTATTCAGGTATTCCTGCAATTTCTAAAAATCAACCTTCTAACTGTAATGTTGTTTGGACTAGTTTCTTTCTGTGTTTAACGGAAGATGTGTAGAAAGTTTGGAGAAGATGACCAATACGATATCTCTTTTTTGTGATAACACAAAGATCCCATTCACACACAAAAAATAATAAATAAATATAATTACCAAAACTAATCATTTTATTGAGCGCTCAGAGCCAAACAGAAAAACTCTTGCGTGTGTTTACACTATGAAATTCAATGTTGGATAAGTTTTGTGTTACATCCACTATTATAAAACTGAAAAAGTCTGATGATTCGAAAGTCTCCCTCAAGAAAAATATGTGCTCACACACATACACAATATACCTGAATTCAAACTGCAACCCTCTGCATATTATATGGTTGAATTTGTGTTAATTATTGCGATCACAAAAACCTGGAGGGACTGTCAAACAATACAGTAGAGCCTATAGAGCCAGTAGGAGCCGAGCCAAAACCAGATTTAAAATAAAATAAACAGTGCACTCTCCTGGGCAACCAAGGTCACTGCAATACTCTTTCTAAATTACACAACACATTCTGGAAAAATATACAGAGGCAAAAAAAAGTATGTGTGCTTTTCTGGATTAATATGCCAATTTTAAAATTGCGACCTTATCTTCATTAAATTATAATACTAGTCAAACACAGTGCGCTTACGCTTGTACATCAATTATAATTTGTCATGCCTTTATTGAACCTCCCTGATGAACAATAAAGTGAATTTCTGGAGTTAATAGCTGGTTTAATTTGAACAAATTCTTTCAGTTACTCCAGATCAGACTTGCACAACATTAAGGAGGGATTTTACACTATTCCTCTTTACATAACCGACTCAGCACAGATACGGTTGTAGGACGCTTGTTGTGAACAGCTGTTTTGAGGTCATTTCACAGTCTCTTCATTAAACTGAGGTCCATAAAGTGACTCGTTCATCATCTTGCTCCATCACACACTTTAACCTTCAGGTGGGGGACAGCCAGCCAACTTTACCTGTAGGATATTTTGTTAAACTTGGGAATTCATTTTTCCCAGTAGCAAACTGAGGCAGCAAGCCCAAATCCTCATGCTCACTCCAGTATACTTTTCAGATCCTGGGTATACACTTCTTTGAAGGTTACCCACAGTACTGCTGTCTCCATTTATAGAGGTTCACTCCTTCCAGCAGAACTGTGAATGTCTAATGTCTGTTACACAGATGTGAGAACAGAGGCTACCCAAGCGCTGCAGATTATGAAGTGAAAGGGGGCAGAACCCACATTCATTTAGTGCTTCGCAGATTTGTGCCTTCTGGTCTTCCCTGCCCTAGTGGCTTCTTCGGATATACCAGGCAAAGTGGACAGGATAACCACTCGTGGAGCTGTCGGTGCTGATCTTGTCATTGTTGAAATGATGAGAACACAGACTGGAATTTCTTGTGATGTTCAGCAGGTTGACATTCTTCCCCATTATGTCCTTCCGCTCACACAGAATCAGTGCTTCTTATCTTCTCCACACAGAGAGATCTCTTTCAGCCACTTTACCCACATCATACCAGCCATGAAAAAATAGATGTGAAGCTTCTTTCTTTCTTTTGGAGTCATGTGATTTACACTCCACAGCAGTACACCAGGGCTGACTGAATTATTTTTATTGCTTGTTTTGGCTTGTCGCTTTCTACCAGAAGTAGTTGTGTCCGCATAAAGCCCCATTTGCAATGTGTGACTACCACCTGGCGCAAACAAGTGGCACCATTTTGCAGGACTTAGGTAGCCTCTATTGTGTTATCAGCTTAAGCTGCAGTTGCATCAGCAACTTTCTATGCAGTAGTCTGCTGGTGTGGTGGAATCACGGACAGAGACAAGAGAAGGCTGGACAAAGTGATAAATAGGGCCAGCTCCCCCCCTGGACTCAGTGGGTGAGAGGAGGATGTTGTCCAAGCTGGCCAAACATTCGGAGCAATCCCTCTCACCCCCTCTATGAGACAGTGGGGACACTAGGGAGCTCCTTCAGCCACAGACTGCTGCATCCTTGCAAAAGGCAACGCTACCACAGGTCCTTTGTCCCAACAGCGGTCAGACTGTACAACAACAGTGTCACATAGACTGCTGAGCCATGCTCCCTGGAACTGTCCTCGTGTGCACAATGTGCCATGTCTTGTTAATTTGTCATGCTGCTGTATCGATTCAATTTCCCTCCGGGATCAATAAAGTCCTATCTTACCTTATCTTATGTATATTATCACTTGACATTTTATAACAACAATGTATATTTCAACACCTTACCGGCAGTAAGGGTTTCTTCTGGATGTGTAGCGGAGAGTGAGGAATCGGTAGTAAATGAAAGGCAGCAACAAGCTCCCTTGGCCACTGTTAATGAGACAAAGTACAGATTTAGCATTAATAACTGCAGTTATCAATCTTAACTGCAATAACAAACCGAATGTTAGTACATCAAACACAAATCATCTGTCATATATGAACTATGTGGAAAAGTAGTAATTATTGTTTACAATAAAACTATGCAATATTAATATATGATGTTAAAGTAACAATATAGATGAGAATCAGTACTTCAACCACACTGTTGATGGCAATGACCCAAACTCATATATTGCTCGGTCAATGTTCTGCAATATCTTTTGATAACCAGGATACTTTACTTCAGTTTAAACATACCTGAAGAGCATGAAGACAGTGGCGGGCATCAGGAAGATCTCATTGCAGGCGATGAATTTGAGGATGTTCTGCTGATTGACTGTTAGTTTGTCTAGGAGGTTTCTGATGAACATTAAACTATTGGGGCCCATAGACTGTGGGAAAAATAGAAGAACAGTGACAACTAAGCTGCAGCACAACAAATAGCTTACAGGAACTGTGATCAAATAGTCCCACAGAACACTGGGAAACACTGCGTTCTGGTTTTGGAGCAGCTTTGCTCTGATCTCTAGTCCTTAAGGCAGCGTTTCAGAGCAGAGTGCTGGTGAATGCCGGTAAGCTTCCCTGAAGGTTTTGAGATGACTGTTGCACATGAGACTATTCATTTTAAGACATGTGTATCTTGTTATGTCTTGTTCTTTCAAGAATTATACATTTAGAAAGGCTGAGTGGTGTCAAATAAAATGCGTTTTTCTACAGAATGACCTATTCCTCATATGTTGTTCAAATTTCTTCTAAAACCCCCAGAATGTTTACCCAGAGTCTCCAGAAGTAAATGTAATGTTGATGTAGCAGTCACAGTCTGCTGCCGGTGCTTTATTTTGAATATTTTCCAGGTTCTCTCTGTCATTTTCATGTCTGACTTTCTCCAAACTCGATTGTCTGTGTGCGAATTGAGGTGGTCCACCAGCAGCCAAGCACAAATCACCAAAATGGACTTGTTGTGTTTCTCTGGTGTAGAAGCGCAGATGGTCACTTTTGGTGCAACTACTCATCGATTTGAATGGTGGCAATTCAAAGCCGCTAGTGTGGTGTTTCCATTCTGCGTCCTGTGAGACGTGAGCTTCACAGTATTAACTTTTTTGGGGTTTAACTTGCTTTACTCAGCATAGGATGGTTTATATAAGCAGATAATTCAAAGTCAACTTAGCTGGTACTAATGGCCCACCTGTACATTAAACAATTTTTAGCAAATAAATTTCAGACATACATTTTGATAAAAAATTGAAAAACCGTAATCAGTGTCTCATACTCACATCAAGAACTTTCTTTGTGTAAGTAGTTGCATGAAGCAAGGAAAACAGGAAAACTGGGAAGATACTCACTGAACACAAACGTTAAGGATCAACACAAAACACCTTGAACTCCACGATAAATTTCTAAGCTTTACAAGTACTATATAATATGGTATTATTAGTTTTACAAACTTCTGCCTCTGACTCAGGTTCTCCATAAATCAGGACATATAATTTATCTTTGGCAAAAAGAACAAAGAAATACTTCTCTATCCATCCACTGCAACTGAGAAATAAACAAGTACAGCATGTTTGATTGTTTTTGGTTTGTTTTTAAGCTTTCAGTACTACTGGAACAGATGTGTTTGGGGTGAAAGGATACTTGTGATGGGATAGGAATTGACCAAGATCAGAGAGTAGAGCAGGTAGTGGCAGCTGTCCTCTTGCAGAGCCTGGGCCAAGAAAGCTCTGCTCAGCTGAAAGCGAGGAAGCCTCTGATGTAAGCGAAGCGCACTGGTGAGGGCATTTGCCAACAAGGCTCTCTGATAGAAGTTTGCTGCTGCATATGGTCTGGAATACAATAAATAAAGCATCAAATATTCAAATGCCCATTTACTCATTACTGGCATATTGGCATTTTTTTTTTTTTTAACACCGTCACTGAGAGAACTCACCCCAAGATTGGTAGAATAAACATAACAGAGCAGTAGACGGTGAAGAGTCGTGAAAGCCACATAGCAGTTTCCAGCTTGTTGCTCATTAAAAATTGCTGTTGAAAGAAAAAAAAAATACATCTGTCTATTAATGACAACTACAAATGTCAACTGTTTAATCTGGTAACAAAAGCACACAAAGGTTTAGACACGGAAGGAGAGAATTTGTCACTGCAGACATGTCAAAAATAATATACAGTAGATTTTAAGGAGGATTAATTTTTTACTCTTACAGTGTCAGAATAAAATTCCTTTTTGTATTTAGTTCTTTGCCATTTTAGAATTTGAGGAGTTATTCTTCTTTAAACACGCTTCTAGGTTTATTCAACATTTTTTAAAGTCACCAATGTTTGTTCACAGGGCCATTAGTGTTTAACTAACCCAAATTTTGCCTTGCCCAGTAAAATGTTCACCATGCCACTCTACACATCATTAGTCCACACCCATGGTGTGGGTGCAGCAGCTGGCTGGCCTCACTAGCTTTGGACCTTAAAGTTTCCAAGCAGCACACTAATGTCAGAAAGGAAAAGTCTTGACGCAAAAAATTCTTCTTTTGTATCTTTACTCTAAAAACTGAATAAAAATCATACAAAATACAGAACAAAATCCTTAACTTTTCTGAATAAAAGAACAAAGTAAGCTGGTCAAAAGACCGTGTTGCTCTAAGTTCCAGTGACTTCTAAACTTTCACGGGCTTATCATATAATTATTCCACATACAGCACACAATAAAAACGCAATATTCTGCTTTGTCACTAGACACTGGTTAAAACAAATATGAAATCAAAATAATCCTACAAAAAATATTAATCCTCTTAATTCATGGCTACAACACATGGTTTATCCAACCCATGTTTATATTTGGATCAGTGTCTTTTTTTTTTAAGAATCTTGTTAATGTTCACATATGTGGTAAGTAAACTTAAATACTCGCTTATTTATATATCTTTAAACAAAATGAATTATTTGGAAGGGGAAAAAAAGGCCGTTCACATTAGACAATAAATCCATTATCATTTGACTTGTCTGTAATGAGCTCAACAAGTATCCAGGTCTGGGTCCGATAAGTCGACAGTAGTGAACTGTATTCATGTGAGCCTCCTCAGACTGGCAGCAACGTAAATGAAACACCTGACTAATACTAATACTCATAGAAATTATAAGGTTTTTTTTTCTTTGTAAAAGATAACTGTAACACATTTCTAATGTCATATTCAGATTAGGTTGTTGTGTGTCTACATGTGGCCCTGCAATGGACTGGCAACCTGTCCAGGGTGTACCCCTGCCTTTCGCCCAGAGAAAGCTGGGATAGGCTCAAGTAGACCCCCGTGACCCTGCACAGGAAATAGTGGGTATAGATGATGGATGGATGGATGGATTAGTTTGTTACAAAGTCTCCATGTGAAACACTATAGTTGGTAAGAGATGAAATCAATATCACAGATGTGACTGCCCTAAATTAACTCTCCTGCTTCAATGTGATTGCAGTTATTATGTTTGTTGTTCTTGACTCGGTAGTAAAAGAGATACAAGCAATGTTACAAGCTGCAACTCCATTCCCAACTGTTTGTATACTGCCTTGATCAACATTCCCCCTTCAATATGGTCTCAAAATGTGATACATTTCATTTCAAAACACTGGTGGTTATGTATGTGAACTGTCAAACCAAGGTAGGTATTTGAAGGTAGAAAATTGTGTAAAATTAATAAGCTGAATTGCTTGCTTTGGCTTATTGTTTTCTTTACCGAAATACAAAATGTTTCAACTGGTCCTGCCACCTGGCGGATACAAATAGCAGCACTCTGGTTCAGCACTTGGGCAGACTTGTTTCAAGTTCTGCCCTTACAACCAAACCTTCCCTGATTCGTCCAGAGCATATCATATGACCAGAAGATAAAGCATACATGCCTCAACGACAGTTTTAAACATATGGACACACAACAGCAAGCACTGCTGATTTTGCTGTCCTTGGTAATGGCTGCTATGCAACTAAATAATACCTGCATACATGGGAGGAAAGACATCATAAAAGCATTTGCAGCAGATGTTAATTCTCGCTTGTTTTCAGCCTCTTTTCATATGTGCAGTAAAGTCCACCACATTTACAGAGGTGTAATATGGACAGAGATCCATTCCAACACAGCGTTGGTACAGAAATGTGGATTGGTTTCATTTTCAACAAAAAATGGACTGATGTGGATGTAGCCTCAAACATTTATTTCTCAACACTAGAATATTACTTTGAAGCACAAATTGGGGAAATATTTGGCAGACTCTGATCAGTATGAATGATGGAACTGCTGGCTACTGTAAGCCCTTTTCTCATAAGAGCTTGTGCTGTTTTGACGAAGAACTGGGATGAGGTGCTCAGAACAAATTGTAAAAAACACATGAGTCAAGGCAGTAAAGAATAAATGAATGAATCAATTATTATAGAATGGGCTTCAAAATTCAACAGCAGTAGAGTGCAGAGAATATAATTTCCTGAACTACGTTCAAGCAGCAATAGAAGACAATTGTTTAGTGTTTTAAAAATCAGCAGTCTTCTGGCATTTCTGGATCACACTCAAACCAGCACCTTTCATTACAAATTCTGAGTTCAGCAAAGGGAAGTTTAGCATTAGATGAGACATGATGATTTCATGATGTGTCTCTTAGGGCAAATATATACATTTGAAATTAAAATGCTAATTTGTGTTCAATGCTGCTTACCACAGGCCCAGGCTGGGGAGGAGGGCTTTGTTGGTTTGTGTCAGCCATCTTTGAGAGTGGTTGCTCTGTTTGAAAGAGAAAAAACATTATGTTACTATGATGATGCAACAATGACTCGAGTCTAGTACAGTATGAATTTAAATCAATCAATGCTGATTCAGCCATTTACAAACACAGTTTCATAAGAATGACTTAAATAGTAAATCATTAATAAGCCAACACTGATGCTGAAATTGGTATTTATTACACTCTAATTTGTCTGTGTGATAAATGTGTGACTTTAACACACGCAAAAGATTTACCCTTGGTAGAACCAGTCAATTCAAACCTGAGAGAGTAATTCCTGTGTACCCAGATCACCAATCCGTGTGGCCTTAACTAGTTTGGGCTATTCATTCCTTAATCGAGGAAAATATAACAAAATACCACGATTTCTAAACTCGGAAACTGACTACAGTATTGATTTTAAATAACAGGAAAAGACCTCTACGTCTAATTCAACCTTAACGTAAAAGCGGCTCCAACTGGGAGCAGGTGGCTCTAGAATATTCTGTTACCATCGTTACTCCATTACAGCCACCGGGTCAGCTAACTTAGCAATCTAACATTTTCCTATCTCTTGCGATTATGTTGGCTTGACTAACGTGGTCACGGTTAGCTGTCCCGTACAGAATGACTATACACCGCTTATATCTGCGTTTTACCAGTGTAACAACGTCGAATGACTCCGGAGCGTACCAGTTTGAACGTCGAGGCGGCTGCTAGTCAGTAGTCACTGCTGTACCTGGAGTAAATGATCAGCTGACCTTCCGGAGCGAGCGACCTCTCGCGATATTTCGAAGGATTGGTTCCAGGATCACGGATCAGGCGGGAATACTCCCCCCCGCGGAGAAATGGTGAAGTGTAATTTATTTTAAAGGACACCCAAGTACATTTTTGTGTGTTTGACCTCTAATTTAAAGCATATTTTGTCATTTCTTTCTGGCATATTGTTGATTATATGCAAGAATGTACACTTTTTGGTGTTCTTAAAGTTTTTAAAATCTACTTTTAATTTTTAGACTACTGTAAACAACATGGACTGTCCAGTTTGATATCCATTGAAATCCCTATGCATGGTAAAGAAATAATGTAAAAAAAAAAAAAAAAAGACATAGGCCTAAGCGTGAACTAAATCCCTCAGAACACAATCTTAAAACACCAGGCTTAGAATGAAGAGGATGCTCATTTTATACATTTTTTTGTAGAGAATGATAGTGATTTGAATGGATATGAGCACAAACATGAGTCGAAGGGTCTTTAACACGAGTACTTGACATTGAGCACAAAATAATAATGCATATTGGTGCTAATCTAATATATCAGGCTATAATAGTCAAACCATAAAAAAATCAAAAATTGCAAAGACTCACCCAATGATCATCTCCAGGTTGATCAAAAAAGATCTAAAGTTATCTTTGAGTACTGTATGTCAAGCTAAGCTGTCAAAAAAATAGCCCCTACAAAGTCCCTTTATTGAAACAACAACAACAACACGTGATGAAGTTACAATTTGCCAAAGAACACAGTTTTAAAGAAAAATGGTGCAACATTTTGATGAAAGCTAGATTGTTCTTTTTGTGTTTTAGGGACTGCAGATGTCATGCGGCAGAAGGGAGAGGACTCAAATGCAGGGCTCAGGAATGTGGCAAAGTCAATAATCCTTTTAATCAAGT
>JBAMYA010000002.1:41534-52126 GCA_037176975.1 Arrhamphus sclerolepis | reverse complement strand
GGATGTGGTGAGGCAATAAATAGAGAGCGGCAACGAGGAACAGGTGGACAACATTAGAGTGTGGCAGAGGTTGATTGCAGGAGAGAATCTCCAGGAGTGGAGCTGTTAGAGCTGCACATGACAGCAGACAGTTTGTCAGATGATCCCCAAACACAGGATTCAAGTCACAGTACACCAGCAGTTCTCAAAGTGTGGGGTGCGCCCCACTGGTGGGGGATAAAGGCATGACAGGTGGGGCGCGACAAACGGGAGGACATGTCACTGAAAACTCCATATTTCTTATGGTAGGAACGAAAGCTTGACAGACATAGCAACAGTAACTAAGGGGGGCGGGGCTTAGCGAAGTGTCACTTGTAGCGGAACAAACTTTCCCGCAGATGGGTGTTTTTTTTAACAGATTGCAAAGTGGCACTTTTATTTTCTCTATTGTTGAACTTGATACAAGTTATGGCACAGCTGCACTTTTAATTTCCATATTGTTGAGCTTGCTGTTCTGTCATGTTATTGAGTTAGAATTTAGATACAACATGGTGTTACTTGGTGTTACTTCAATAATTTTGAAAATGTTAAGCTTGGTGTATTTCATTAGCATTGTGTTGGGGCGATGGGGGCAGGTGGGGCTTGTCCAAAGTGGGGGATGACCGAAAAAGTTTGAGAACCACTGCAGTACACTAAAGACAGTGAAACATGATGAGCAAAGTATCATGATATGGAGATTGATCTCACATTTCATTATGGCCTTAGATCAAAACAGACAAAGTGCATCCGAGACAAGTGTTTTGTTGCAAATAATCTGGTTTAGGTAGCCTCAAAAATAGAAAAGTGGTTTTATTTATATCTAAATAGCTCTGTTGAGGCTGACCTTGTAGCTTTAAGTGGTGCCCTCTAGTGGCTACAGGCGGTCTCATGCGTTTGCATCGTCTGCACATAGCAAAAAGAAAAAAAAGGATATGGGCATTTACATTTATCTATATTATAGGGTTTGATTAATATACTTTTACTGATATTTACAACTGCTCTGTGCTTTTGCAAATCTGTGAAGCCTTTTTCAAAACTGCCTCCAGTCATCATTGTGTCTTTAACATAACCCATGTCATTGCATTCCATCCATCCATCCATTATCTATACCCGCTATTTCCTGTTCAGGGTCACGGGGGTCTGCTGGAGCCTATCCCAGCACACTATGGGCGAAAGGCAGGGGTCCACCCTGGACAGGTCGCCAGTCCATCGCAGGGCTCATTGCATTCCAAAAAATCAAACAATGCCATATGTCTATCATTGTTATTACCGATGTAAATCAGTTTAAGATGCTTTTTTCACGTGTTAAGAAGTAAAATAAAGTATACTGTGAAATGGGAGATTATGACCAAAAGTGTCAAAAGAAAACCTACTCCTTTGATTGAGGTAGGTAATGCCAAAAAGGGTCCATATAATTGACAGGGGGTTACACAATACATATTGGAAAGGGAAATCTAACAGTACTGTCTCTGTTGTAATGTGTTGTTATGGAAAGGTGCAGGTTCTTTAATTATATCCGTGGAGATTCGTTGTGCAGCCTGATGCTGAGTCATGACATACAAATGCAACATGATACAACATGGTCACAGACTCAAACATGACAGAAATGCCCGCAGCAATTAAGGCTAAAATGAAAATAACTTAAGAAACAGGTAAAGAACCAAATAAAATGAAATAATATGTTTGCATGTGCAAATATGACTATCTTTCTTGTGCAGAGACAATTGGAACAAAACTGTTTTTGTGTAGGCCTATCTTAAACTAAAAACCTCCATCCAACATTAATATAAAAGGTGGGAGAGATCATTTAAAATCAGTGTCACTGCCTGCAGTAACTGTCTGTGTGGGTTATTTATTTATTTTGATTTACTTTTATTTATCATCGTGGGGAAATTCTTTCTTCGCATTTGACCCATCTGGGCTGCTGGACCCAGAGCAGTGGGCTGCCGCGGTGCGGCGCCCGGGGAGCAGGTGGGGATTTCAGGTGCCTTGCTCAGGGGCACCTTATCCATGGATGTGACTGTGAAAACGAATAATAAAAGTATTCTAAAGACTTGCATCTTTGTTGGTGGGAAAATTTCAAAAAGGCAAGTTTTAAAACTTTTACTGATCATGTTTCAACAAGCCACACATCTGCTCGTCACATTTTGTAGAAGCCACTGCAGACTGCGCATGCGCGAACCTGATAGTACCTTTCAAGCTCAAAGACTGACTGCATCAAAAGAACGCTGATCGTTTAAATAAATATTACGATCTGTAACGAACTTATCAGGCATTAAAATATTATATTATGTAGAGACTTATTTCTTTGTCGGCACCTTTTTTTGTTTTAAATACACGCTCTATGCACGCCTCCGCCGCCAGGTGGCGTGCTCGACCAGATGATCTCATTACTGCAGGCTGGCCTATGATCTGTGCAGGATAATTATTTTAGCTTTAAGTGTGCCTTATTTGGTCCCAACATGTTTAAAATGTTACATCTAACCGCTACTGTAGCGCATACATCCGCAGATTATTGGCACGACTGTCGCAGGATGATGTGTTTGCTGCAGATGCCATTTGAAAATATAGGCAGTGTAAGCACTGTAGAATCTAATTATTTCTTTGCAAAACCTAATTAGGCATTAAAAAAGGTTAACGCCAGCGCCTGAAACGTTTTTGTTTAATAATCCCATTACTGCCGGCTCATCATGTATAAAATGGTGCAGGAGGACACTAAGTTTCCACTTGTTAAAGGAAATCTCTGAGAAATAGTCGCAGATTTTTTGACACTATTCGCGATTGGAAATTAGGGCTTGTAATTAAACTCCGAAGACTCAGCTCAGCTCAGCATACAGAGTAAGTAAAGCTGCAGCGCCCTGTCTGCCTTGCATGCATTTTCTTATGTTTAATTGATGATTCTGTCTGCCTGCTGCAAAGCATCGATACTGTTTATTTTTCTTTTAAAACGTCGTCTAATTGTTCGTGCATCAAGGAGCTCTCCAAACGCTTATAGTACACGCTGAGAATAGATCTCGATTATTATTTTTCTTAAGCGTCAGCTCATCTCGGACCACTACCAGTCACTGGAGAGCTTAAGGTGGAAAGTTAAATGAGACAAAAAAAAATCTGACTAGCTTTTTAATTTGGCTTAGCTCCAGAGGGAGAAGCTTGAGAGAATTTTTTGAGAGGGAAATATGACACAAACTGATAAATCATACATATGCGTGCTTTTATGGGACTGTTAGACGGATTAAAGGACAAACTATTAAAAAAAAGTCCTGTATCTGAGGAGTGCGGAGGCTCACAAGAAAGCACATCCAGACGCTGATGTTCCCGCTTCTTCTAATTACAATTTTAATATTTTGAATAGTAAATATTTTGACATAATTCATACTTTCTATGTAACTTTTTTTTAGGATGATGGACTGACGCAGGTTATTCCTAATTATTTTTTTTATTCCCATGAGATCAAACACAAACAAACAAAATTTCAACTGATAATGTATAATGGACTGCGTAATGATAGCACGCAATTTCAGGCATTTTTCATTTCCTGTATGTGCATTTTAAGCTTCCCATCATTTGCGATATTAAATAACCCTCAAATCTTTGTGGTTTGGGCAATCAGCTTAAAAGATATGCAGCTATATTTGGTAGAGTACAATAACATTGATATAGACTGAGAATTAATCTTATATTTATTTTTTCCAACCTTTCTTCTTCTTTATCTTCTACTAAAGAGCAAGGAGGAAATACATCTTATATTTAGAGGCTATATTTTTTATTATTTTAAACAAATTCCAAAGTTAGTTTGATTACAACTGCACTCAGTATTATAAAATTGCAATTTTTATTTCTATAATTACTTAAGATACTTTTTTTTTAATGTATACATATTTTTTTATTTGATTTTCATTTGATTTAGGCTACTTGTTCCAAAAAGATTTTTACGCATTCTTGCATCTGCGTAAACAGAAGGGGCTTCATCTCTCACTTCTCTCCGCCTTTAATCTTTGCCTTTAAAGTTTCTACAGGAGTTTTTAAAAGGAAAAAAAGAAGGGGATAAAAAGAAAGGGAGTGAGTGACACACCAAAGTGAAAGGCCCTTAAAGGGAGTAAACCGTCGTGTAGCCGGTCTACTGAAAAGAAAGCGCTTGTAACGGCTCCATCTCTGCCGCTCAATACGACCAAAAACAAACAGGGACCTGGAAGGGGATGAAAATCGGCACAAGCGGGGAAGACGACAGAAAGAAAGAGACTGGTTTGATGGGGAGGAGAAGAAGGACACGGTGGATTTTCCTCAGACTAGTTAAAGAAACAATAAAGCGAGTTATCAACAGACTTCTCTCTTTTCCCTTTTTGTTGCGCCGCCAAAGAGACGCTCCGATGTGATGAAGAAACAGAGGACTTAAAAGACCATGCGCACACATGTTAGGATGAATTAGACAGGTATTATTGTCTGAGACTGAAAAAAAAATCATTTGAACTGAGATTTCTTTTATAACCCAAAGATCAAATACATTCCAGCATTTTCTTCGTCATTTTAAATAATTTAAATCGTAAACAGATAGATTAAAAAAGAAGAAGAAAAAAAATGAACCAAAACTTTAATAAGCATTCAGGATTTCCTCTCTACTACTATGATTAGTGACCTTTTAAATATCTTTAATAGTACAAAATAACTTTTGCTAAATAAAATATGTTGATAAATAATTAGATTGAGAGATAAAGAACTCAATTTGAGAAAGCTGAAAATTGAATAGGCTATAAATGGTAATTTAACGAAGAATAGCGGCGGATTTGAAAAGTTAGGGAATATTCTACAGTTAATTGTTTCTCATACAAGAGAATGATGTGTGGGCAGGCTGTTCCCATTTTCACGAATATCACATTTTTAACATATTTTTCTTTGCTTCTGGTCATTATGTTGTGAGAACTTGGAAATTATCAAATTTTATTTCACCTCAAGAGTCATATTTTTGGAGAAAACGTAGAAGTAGAGCCAGCTAGCACTCTGCTTTTTTACATTTTCCTAATGAGCTACATTTCCTCTAATCATGTTTGGATTCATATGCTCAAATTTACCTTTTAAATTTAATCCTGCATTAAAATTTACGGGTTTCGTCTCGTGCATTTGTGTGTGTGTGTGTGTAAAAGCTGTCACGGATGCAGGTTTTAGACGTGACTTCTGAGAGATTCGAGGCCTTTAACGGAATAATTCCACAAAAATCCAAATGTAAATCTATTTTATTATTTTTTGAATGTTCTGTGACAGATGGGAGATGTCTGCATAAGTGATCTTCACGTAGTTTTTGTTGATAAAAGGTCATCGTTTTGTGATCAATCAGGCCATATCTGATGCCCACCCTGAACCCGCCGCCGACTGACGCCGAGAGCAAAAGGATCCACCAGAAAGCTGAATTTTCCCTTTTCGGGGAGTAAAGCTATGTTTGTTTGTGGCTTGAATGGGGGCCTATAATGGAACTGATGGCATCAGGATTGTCACCACAAATGGTCTGGGCGTTTTGCAAGGCTGTTTGACAGAGCCTATTATGTCATTGGTCACGTCCCTCCACTCCTTGCTCGCTTGGGTTTGAATGGGAGTGAATTAATCATTCGGTTTGAGAGGGATCAGCCAAGTTAATGCACTTTGCGTCAAAGTCTACAGTGAGCCGAGACCCTGGCCTCCTTCTACCTGAAGTTACACGTGTATAATCTGAAAACATGATCGTGATCCAGCAGGGACAGCTTTAAAGTGACTGTATTCAAATGATTATGAGTGTCCACTTGGTATCATGAGCAGACCTTGTTTTGTCCTTACGTAACCACTGGATCTTTTTTTTTTTTTTGACTATTACAGCCGAGTGTGGTTTTAATGGTCTGCAGTCTGGAAACAGAATGAGACTGATTTAGTTTCCTTTTCCACACGAACCCATTTAGAAACCAAATTACAGGCTACAAATTATTCAATCTATATAAAAGATTGATGAAATTTATCACCAGTAAGAGCCCACTGGATTAAATAGTCCATATATTTCTATTCCAATGAGGGCTTTTTGTCTTTTGAGTCTTTGTATTTTTAAAAGAAACCGAGTGCAGTGACCGCAGATTAGTTTCCTCAGTGATAATCTGGATGATGTGTGGCAGAATTAAGTCCTGCAGATTTGCAGGTTCCCAACTGGAGAGCATCTAGGAAAATATAATAATATTTTTTTAATATGTATATTATGGGATACTGATATGTGCTTTCCACCTATAAAATACAGCCACCGTTTGTTTTCTGGGAGAAAAAAAAAGGTCCGTGGTCGAGCGCCGTAACTTTATTGCTTTATCAACGACAATCAAAATGCGAATTAATCAAAGCACTTGTGCGTCAGAGCACCTATGCATGCGCATTGTTTGGCTGTAATGGATGGCTTTAAATTTTGACGTTATTATTTCCCGTCATTTCTGGAAACAAATTGAACATTTATTGCATATATATTAAAAATTATACAGTCGTCGAGAGAGGCTGATGTCTCTTTTATTGAGGCGCACCGAGAGGTGAGGTCTCACTGGATCAATTTCTCTGTCTTGTTACTCCCGCAAGAGGATGTTTGGAAAATGCCTGCACCGCTAAATTGATTCAGAAACGAATTCATAACTTGAGGCGTTTAAGCAATTTTGTGGCGCCCAGTTTTCTTTTTAATCCCATATCTTTCCTTCTTTTTTCTATATTTAATGTTTTGATTGCGTGCAGCATTTAAACAAAGTTTTGCACCATTCTGCTTCTCTTTGACACAGGCTTAGCCGTTTGCCCACGTTTGCCTATTTTTCATTCTTTATTAAAAAGTGCATTTAATACACTGGGTTTTGGGTGGCTTCACAAACATAGCCATTAGGCAGTCACAATGCTTTTATTGTGCACTTGATCTGAAAATAGAGCCTGGTCTGACTGCTGGATCCAGACGAACCTATGGAAAAGGCCTTGTCTTTGTCTGCCTGCGCGGAGATGAATGGCCCGTGTCAACCAGATGATTAGTTTGCACTATTAAATTGTCAAAAAGGAAGATTTTTTTCCTCTAATAATGCCTTTTGGTGAAGAATTATGGAATTCAGAGTTGTTTGCAACTGCCGGGGAACTTGCAGGGCTTCGCAGGGGCGAGGGCGAAGGTCAGACAGAGTTCTCAGCGCTGCGTCCAGTGTGGCGCAGCACTCACAGGGGATGTGGAGAAAAATGGGGGTCTATTTCCTACAGCATGGGAAGATTAATCTCTGCATTGTGCCGCACGGAAAAAGATCAATGCGGTGACAATCTGTGATTCAACAAGCTGGGTAGGGGTCAGCGTTCACAAAATGCGTAAAATTATTGCGCAAAAACCCCGATTGCTAAGATTCACCTGCAACCAATGCCGGTAACTCACCAACACCCAAAACCAACCATGCGAGCAGAGTTTAGATTATAAAACGGAAACTAACCTTAGGAGGCTTTCCATATTTATAAATGTGCGTTCTGCATAACACGAAAATACAAGCGCACAAAACGTGTCCATATAGCGCCACACATGAGCCGCCTTTCTTCATGCCTTGACAGCTCTGCTCCATCCAGGAAACCCCCTTCCATCCCGCTCAACCTCTATTCTAGTGCCAACATTTTGTGTTAAATGTTAACAAGTTGGCCCGATCCATTTAATCTCCAACAACTAATATGTGTTGACTCTAACACTCGCCCCCATTGTGCCCATTATGCGCCTGCCCTCACTTGAAGATTTATGTATTTTTGATATTAAATTCCTTCTGTCATCAAGACTGCTCTCTTGTTGACTTTTCTTGACCCGCCGACCCCGTTCCCCAAACTTTCCCATATTTAACGCGGCCACCCTCCCACCAGCTTCTCCTGCTCTGCCGCAGCTCAATGCTCTGTGGCTCCTTCTGTTGGCATGTGCTGTTTGCACTGTTCTTGAACTTCAGAGCACTGCCCCGTCCCCATCCTGTACTCTGAACTCTTCCCTCGAAAATAACGACTTATTGTTCACGGAACCCCTCAAGTCACTTAAGAGTCGCAGAGCCCCTGATTTGTAGGAAAACAACATGAGATGGTCCTCACTACTCAGTGTTATGGCTGTTTGAGCTGAGTCTGTGCTTTGGTTACACTCTGCAGACTGAATTCAGCCTCTCATAATGCAGAGTGGCTGCACAACTTGTCCATATATGATCTCAGTGTTGTCCATACAAGCCTCCCCCTGGCTGCCCAGCTTGCTAATTAGTTAAACAAACATCCATACTAATGATCCCACTGGCCTGGTGAGCATTGGATGGTTTTGTTCCTCTTACTTTGCCCCAGATTCTCCTGTTGGAAACTTGGCCCTGCTGACCCGAGCTATCACGGCCTTGTGAAGAAGCCTGGACCGCCCTGGCCGGAGTGCAGACCCCCCCCCTGCTTCTCCACCCTTTCCCCCAGGGGCCAAAGGGCAACGTCCAAGGCCCGGGAATGCCACCACCAGCTGCTAGCAGTGTCACCGTTTACAAAAGGAGGGTACGGTGAGCAATCTTTCTATGGGCTGTCAGTGTTGTGACAGTGCTGCTCTGATATTTATTTACTTATATATTGGACCAAACACAAGTGGCTTGGTTTGAGCAAAGAGCAATCAAGTTCAGAATATCTTTAATGCTACTGTAAAAGCAAATGAAGCACCACATTTACTGAAGCAAGTGATTACGAATAATATACTTAATGGTTTCTAAGTCAGGTTTAGACTATGAGAGAGAAAAATGTGAGATGGCAGGTTATAATATCTATTCCCAACCGGATGATTACTTCTAAAAACAAAAGCCAAGTCTACAAGCAAAATAATAATGACTTTTCACATTTTTAAGCACAAAGAGGAAACCTATAGGTCAATTTATCAATGCATTTGCCAAGAAAAGCTAAGCAGAGAGCAGCATCCAATATCTTAAAACTTATGAGTAATAAAGACAATAAAGACATGACCTTTAAGGATTTGATTAAAAAAATAGAAATAAAATGTGGTACTCTTTAGATATCTTTAGTCTTTATTTATCTAACATAACTGAAAGAGACTGGCTCCTATTTAGTGTGCTGACATGGTTACATTTCAGTACTGGTGAAGTCACATTTTTGATTATTGATTTAGCTAATTATTGCTGATTTTTACATTTCTTCCAACAATTCATAGTGCCATGGCTAAAGGGTATAACGTAAACATATTTGTTAATTATGGCCAATAAAGCTGCCAGGAGCTAGTGGTTGTGAACTTTCATGGGTTTGCGTCCTGAACTCAAACGTTTTTATTTCTCTCCAGCGCGCTGTGCGACCAACACTGGCCCCATTACGCGTTGTCATCCGTGGCTCTTGGTGTCATTCGGACAATGTTTGGCCATTTACCCGGCCTGTGTCTGCGCGCTCCGAGGAGGTCTCGACAGAAATTGATACTAATTGCGGGGACTGTACACTGCTGGCTGGTGGAGCGCCTGCAGGCAGTTGGAGGACCTGCTTGTCACCGCCTAATTGACAAGGGCTTGTCTGTCCTGGGAGCAGCTGGTCCTAAGCACTGGCGCACAATCGCAATCTTGACACGGCCTCCACTCGCCTGGAGGAGTTTTGAGGGAAAACGCCGTTAAAGGGAGATTTATTGAATCTCCCTTTGGGTGACGCTGTATTAAGTACGCAATATAGGCTTATTTCCACGGGTGCAAAAGGGAGTCACACTCCCTGGTATTAATAAAAGAAGGTGGCAATTAGGCCAGACAGGTGACATTTCATGTGACATTATGAATCACTGCAAACAAGACAGGAACTGGTAAATAAAAACGATGTGAAACCGGTTTAAAGGGAAAGTTATTTTACTTTTCGCAGCAACATGACACACAATGAGCTTATATGCGCAAATCGGATAAATGCAGGGGGATGTGTTGCACCAGCCATTCAGCTGGCTCGGGCACAAATAACATCACAGTAAAATAGTCGATTCATTATTCCGGCCTGTTTCTATTTGAGCATGTCTTTATAGCTGAATGCATCAAGAGGGTAAAAACCAAGCAAGTATTGTTGTCGCCTGCAAGTGGAAAAGGCTTTCCACCACTTTCCCACTGCCTGTAAAGAAACGCTGCTTTTCTGGCCCCTTTTGAACAGAAAATCGTGATTTTTCCCCTGGTGTTCTCCGGACGCGCTCCTTTCTTTCTGCGGAACAATGACAACACTGGAGCACCCCGCCGGTGCGCCACAGTTGGGGATCTGCCGGATTGTTTTGGACATCTTTGGATTTCATCAATCAAAATGACTGCAGTTTTCCATAAAAATGCTGAATTTGGGTCCTGGAACCGAGCGGGCAAGGTAGAAAATACGAAGCTGTCCTTCTCGATGATAAATGGCTATCCTTTGATTGAGCAAATAGAGAAATACGTGCCACAGTACTGAGAACCCAGGCGAAGATTGTTAAGAGAGGACTGGTTGTCTCATGTCAGATCATGCCAGAAATGAAACACCACACAACATTTGGCTCTTAAAGGAAGTGCATTTTTGGGTGGGGGGGGGGGGGGGGGAGGGGGGGGGGGGGGGGGGGGGGGGGGGGGGGGGGGGGGGGGGGGGGGGGG
>JBAMYA010000002.1:27598-41434 GCA_037176975.1 Arrhamphus sclerolepis | reverse complement strand
GTTTTTCCGATTTACACCAACTACCTCCACCCTCAAAGACTCACACAAAATTTGGCTCTGAAAGGAGGGGAATTTTCCCACCACCCCCCCCCCCCCCCACACCACCACCACCAAAAAAAAAAAAAAAAATACAGAAGAGGAAAAATAAACATATAACTTCAAGGTATGTTTATTTATGTAACTAAAACTCGCCCAAATAATACCAAATGGCCACAATGTGCACTATTTATGTGCTGTTTTGGAAACATATCTCTTCAACTGCTCCGTTCAAACTCTGAGTGACAGACAACCATCGATGCCATATCATCCCAGAAATATTGGTCTTTCTTACCAGGTTACTGGCTCTAACAAACCAGATTAGGACCCATAAACATACAGGACACTTTAGCTTGGGAGTGCAGGAAGCTTCATGACCATCCCCGTTCCTCTTCCCAGCCCATACACCTCTATTAACATGGAAATCCCACATGCCACCCACTAAAACCTGATTATCTGGCATCTCACAGCATCTCTTGCTTGAATGAGCAGACTGGCAAAAGTAAAACCTTTCATTTTCCTAAAAAGCAATAATGATTTCATGTCCATGCAGACACCTTTCAAGGTGTTTTCTCTAAATGGCTTTAATGCTGCAGCTAATTATCCATTATTGACACTTTGGCCCGCCTCAGGTCAAGAGGTCAACAGTTGGAGATTAATGGCACTGTGAGGAGGAGGAAACAAGGAAGAGGGACCATAATACCACTATAATGGTTCATAATTTGTTTTGTTTTTTTGACCAGTTTTACTTTAAAATATTCAGACTATAAGATTAGTGACAGGCTTTTACGATACTGATGGCCATGTGATGTTGTTTTAATCTTTGTACTTTACTGTTTCTTTTCCTATTGTCTTTTGAAGTATCCAAATTTACAATATTAAGAATTAAGCCCAAACATAATTCCTTTTTTTAAGGATTTTAGACCTATGCCTTAGACAGGGTCACTGCTAAGCAGTGACCTTGTCTAAGGCATAGGTCTTCATTGTCTTTTTTATTACTAGGGATAAATTCCTGTTTCCTTATAGTGTATAGTTTTTTAATAGGACACCATCCCCTCCCACCTCCTGTCTGAAAGATATAGCAGAACTGACTGGCTTGTCGGGCTTGAAGAATTGTTTAATTTCAGGGCCCCGGCGTTTCCTGAGGTGAGGTCTGCATTGGCTGCTAATAGAGATCTAATTGATGGGCCGAGTCCCGTTTCCGTGCTCTCTCTCCTTTTATTGCGCCCCGGCGTCTGCTGTAAAATAGGTCTGTAATCAGATTCCGCCTATTCCTCCTGGAGCAGGATGAGAGCTCAGAGCTGCAGAGAGACAGAGATGGGGCAAAAGAAAAAAAGGAGAAATAAGCAAGAAGAGAAAAGAGAATCATTAAAAAAAAGTCAAGACTTGAGTTTAAATTCCACATACTGTTGAGACTTGATGAAAGAAGAAGAAATAAGCTTTTATATGATAAATTGTACTCCTTTTGGGTGACTTTTCTTTAAATAATCCTAAATTATTCCCAAGCATCAAGTGTGGTGGCAGGACTCATTAAAGATCTTCTAGAAAGTCTTTTATTCCTTCAAGGATTTTGTAATATGTTTATACTGAGCCCTTATATTCTGTCATAAAAGGCTTTGGTGCTCCTAACAGATTCTGTCCCCTTATTATTATTTTTTTAGTGCCTTTGTTATTCACATTCTCACAATCTGACTATCACAGAAGCCATTCTGCCAGTTTTGACAAGCAGCAAGTGTACAGAAGATGTCAATCAAATCAGACTGGCAGCAACAGAACCAAACTGATCCTCCGTTTTCTTCCTCTCCATCTTCTATAGAGCTTCCTGGAAGACTGTGATTGGCCGGCTGTCTGAGTAGTGATAGCAGCCCTGGAGCCGAGGATGATTGATGACGTCGGGGGCAAGGCCGAGCGCTGGCAGCATAAAGCCCCATAGACGCCTCAATAAAGAGCCATGCTATAGTGGAGAGTCCAGGCCCCGCTCAATAGGGCCCCTCCGCCTCCAAGGACCCACGGTTAGAGGAGTGCAAGGAGAGAGGCAAAGGAGGAGAGGGAGAAGGAGAAGGAGAGGTGCTCTGTTGTTGGATAATCTGTTTAGCTATCGAGCCAGCAGCCGTCTGAGGCTGGATAAGTGCAGTGACGGATATGTGTGTGGGGTGAAAATAGCTGGGGTTGTTTGGTGGAGTGCTTGAGGGGGAGAAACAGGCAGAGGAAGAGAGGGAGAGATGGATCATCCAGTCTTAGGATGCATAATGAGGAAAAAAAAAAAGGGAAGCAGATGAACCAAACCAGAAATGAGATCCAAAGCCTTTCACACGTGCTACAGTAGAAATGATCAAAGGCCAAAAAAGCTGACCGCAATAGTCACTCACAAGAAAGTGAGTGGTGCGACCCCTCTGCTGCAACTCTGGTGGCCATCACCCAGCCTGCAGATGCACAACTGTGGTGACCTTTGCTTCAGAAGATCAATGAGACTCTGCGAGGTTGGATTCCTTCGGTGCTGTGTCCACTGCTGTGCCCCCAGACCACATGCAGCCCTGTTGCAACCCCCAGCTCACAGCAGCTCTGAAAAGCACAATTAGGCAGCAATCTGCTCCTACCAAGCCAGCTTTCAGTGAGTCCAGCATGGCTACACGATGTCCTGCAGACCCTCCTGGCTGGAGTTGGCAGGATGGAGGTCTGAGAGGGTGGAGCGGTGGTGATGATGACTGTTTCCTCTCTGCAGGGTCTGGAGAGACCAGAGATTGGTGGGGGAGGAAGATGGAGTCATTTTGATCTTTTCTTCTGTGCTTCATTCTGTCTTAACCTATTATTAAGGGCAACAATTAAACAGGAAACTGGACAACGAGACACAAATCCATAACAATATATTAAACAGACACTGTTTTAGCTTCACATTCATTTAAAACCAAACCTATATCTTCTTATGCGTAAATCTTTTGCATGTTTTTTTCTTTCCCAGCTCTGTGTTGTTTCAGATAATAAATCTACTAACGTTTTCATAAAGTATATTTGTTTGTTGTCTTTTTCATGCTCACACTTCATGTACTGAAACAACAAAAATAAATACACTGTGAATGAAGATATGTGGATCAAATGCTCCAAACTGGCCTGATGTCAGTGATTAAACGAAAGGAAAAAAAAGAAGTAACATTGATGAAATCTCAAACATGTTCTGGTACCAGCATACATGGTATGCTGATACCAGCATTAGATGTATTTTCCAGTTTCCTTCGATTTTCACACAGTAAACAGCAGTCCTGCTTCTGGGAGCCACATTTTACAAAAATGTTGGTAAATTGAGTATGAGACAGATTGAAACACAATTAAATAATCTGTAAATAAAATAAAACCCAACAGTAATCAAAATAAGTGCAAAGGCAACATACAAAATAGTGAAATAGAAAAAGGAAAAAAAGTCTGTGGTCCATCCATTCAGGATGGTGTTTAATAGTCCATCACATATGACACATAAAACTATGTCAGTAAAACCCAGGTAATATAGATTTATCAGATAATTTACCCTGCTTGTTTCTGGACAGTGTGAATAAAGGCAAGGATACAAAACTACTTGTATTCATGTAAAGGGAAGCTGAAATGCAGCTGCAGCATCATTTAGCAGATGAGGAGGAGAAACTGTTGCAAAAGTAGCAGTGGTCTTTCTGCTGCTGCAAAACTGCAAGATTGGTCATTTTCTTTCTCCAAAGAAGATAAGAAGTGTGAAAAACACTACAATCTCTTTCTTTTGTCAAATAACACCAAAATCCACCCATTTAATTTCCATCAGGTATGGTGTATAGACCTGACCAGCAGCTCTGCTAACTGTGCTGATGGGGCTGCATGAGGCCAAAAGAAAGGGACAAGACACATTTTATAGCTGTTTAATTACCACTTGCTGAAAAGATGAGTTTTAGAGGAGAGGGACTTTCAATCAATGATAACAGTCACAATAAAATCAATCAATCACATTAGCTTAGATAAGAAAAATGTGCCCTGAATATGTCTGTCATCTGATTTGAACCAAACCTTTGGAGTATTTAAGCTGAGGTCAGAGGTGTAGCCAAGGGATAACATTTTCATGTACTCATCAGTTAAATTAATATTAAACCACAAATTTATACATGGTTTTATGACTGATAGCTACATTGTCTATCGTGTTGAACGACTAGATGTCATTACTTGGCTGATAAATAAAGAGCCGGGAAAGCATAATTATTGTTTCTTTAAAGCTAATATGGTTTGTTGTGTTAATTGGACAACCTCAATTCCCCAATTATTATAAGCTGAACTACTGCTCAAATAATTTTAGAAACTTTATGGGAGTATTTCAAGTTCCATTGTGTTGCTTTAAATCCTGTAATTGCTGTGACTGCATTCAGGGCTACAATTTGATTATTTCCCAAGCTCAAAGCAACCTCACAGGTTCCATAGCATCACTCAAGTTAGATATTTTTTCTCCTGATAGAAATCAACGAGTTTAAGAATTTACTAATGAACACAAATAATACTAACTAGCAACAGAATATATTTTATAGTTGTACAATAAATCCAAACACCGTGAGTGGTTCAAAAAAATGAAAAAGCATAACATTCAAGTATGTCTTTACTGATTTGTGATTAGTGTTTGCGCTCATTCCTGGGGTGTCCATAACTTGATTCTGCCTCAGATTTTATATGATTAATTGAAGTGATTATTTAGCAGTGGGAAGCCATTCAACCTGTTCTGTTCGTCTGAGGCATCGTATTTGACGTTGACACATACAGTTACTGTATATCTTAAAGTGTAAAAATATTCTGCCACAAGAAACTCCACCATTAAGACCGAAACTAAAAGTCTTAAATAGAACGTCCTAAATTACTCATTTTGATATTGAATATAACTGCAGAATTTTGGTTATTTGTGTGGAGGAGAAAGTAGTTTATATATTGTACCTGTTAAGGCCAGTCAATCTCAACATTATGAGAACTAACAGTATATCTGAGAGCTTATGTTCATACTTAAAAGTTGTTCTTTTTCTGTCTTTCAAAGTTTCTATATGTCTTTTATATTGATCGACTCAATGAAAATATGTCAAATAAGTTAGACCAAAATCAGCTTTCATGGAAAGATGTTGCTTTATTACTTTTGCAGTTGCTTTAAACTTTAAACAACTATAGCATGTTAGGTTTCCAGGTTCAATGAAAGATTGGATGAAAAGATTAATTTAAAGTATCCCAAGATATTCCCCACATTTCTGTCAGTCTTATTCACATGTGCACTGGTTCTCAAGGCATATCAGCACAGTTTGCTGCACTAAAATACATCAATATAACAGCACAATTACTGCACATTTAATGTTTGATTAAAGGCTGTTTGACCAGTTTTGATAATTAGCAACAAGGAAAAATTGGATTTGAAGTTCAGCAACATGTCTTCATACTAACCTTGCACAGACCTGGTTTTCAAGCATGTTTTATTTATTATTTAATAGAGTTAAGGTCAATCTGTTCCAAGTGTTTAATGTCAGCTCTCTTTATTCAGAATTGTGTGTGTTTGGGGTCAATGTTCTACTCTAACATCCGAATTTCTCCAAGTTTCTGTTGTCTAGTTTTAGTTCATGTTTCACTTCTTCTGTAATCTACTAGCTTCACTAGTAAGACATTCCCATATCATGATGCAACCACTCACATGCTTAACAGTTAATTTCTTTGGACTGAATGTCCCACATATACTCTTACCAATTTTACTTTGCTTATTGCATGCAGACAACTCAATCTTTATCTGATATATCTATGAAAATTTCCTTTAGAAGAATTTTTTTTCTTTATCCATATGGTCAGTCGTAAATGTCAGTCTTAATTCAACACCTCAGTCAAGTTCTGCTCCTCTGAGGGTGATAATTTGGGCTTTTTGGGCACTTCTCTGGCAACAAATATGCTCCCAATATCTTGCTCATAATGGATCTGCTGAACTGACAATCTTGGAATCATAAACATAGTTCCAATAGAAGATAAAAAGTTAGAATTTTAGTTATCAGATCTTAAAGAAGCTCTGATTATTTTTCACTCCACCATATACTGGTCAGTCATGTCAAACTACACAGATGATTGTTGTCAAACAAAGTTTTTATTTTGGCAGACAAGCCCAATCACTAATAGGAAGTCAAGAGCTATATATTTATATATCTTAACTGTGTTGATTTTAGACAATTTTAGTCAAAACTCATTATTATTTAAAATTTATTACTTCAAAAGTCTGATAATGCAGTGCCATTCATGCTCATTAGGAGTGCATGAAAACTTCAGTCCAGAAAAATGCATGCAGATTTCTATCCATCCAAGAGGGATATGATCCCTGATGTGAAAAATGTGTTTATGTAAAGCATGAACAAATCAAATCCAGTGTGCTCTCAGGTTGAGCTATTATCCAGGCCAGAGTTATTCCATATTACGCCTGTTGTTGTGTGCATTGTTGGTGGGCAGAGGTTAACAAAAGGCCAAGACCAACCCAAGCCACTGGCGTTGGCCACATGGGGAAATGTTGGCAAGCGAGCCAGAGAATAATCATAGGCTAATCTGATTTCCAGCTTTGATAATGGAGGCCAAGCTAAATAAGAAAAATTCCAGGCAAATTTGTGCAAATGAAAAAGGACTCCTCCTGACATAATGGTACGGTGCAAGGCAGCCTCTAATGACCAATAA
This sequence comes from Arrhamphus sclerolepis, assembly GCA_037176975.1. Classification (NCBI taxonomy): domain Eukaryota; kingdom Metazoa; phylum Chordata; class Actinopteri; order Beloniformes; family Hemiramphidae; genus Arrhamphus; species Arrhamphus sclerolepis. The sequence continues at coordinate 34,720 of JBAMYA010000002.1, read as the reverse complement.
TCTGTCTAAGAGCCTCTCTCTCTCTCTGCTCCTCAGTCCCCCCCCCCTTTCCTCTCTCTTATCCTGTTCCACCCCCTTCCTCCTCCTCCTCCTCCTCTGCAACTCTCATCAGCTTCCCTCTTCCTGGGAAGATGCATGTCAGAGCCATGTGACACAGATATGAAAGGCAGAGGAGGGCAAGTGGGTTTTGATGGAGTGAATGAACCTACAAGTCACATATACTGAAACAGTCTCCATCACATAAATGTCATGATTTGTTATGAAGTCCTAAAATGTATTTGCATTTATTCATCATATTTGTTGTTCATCACTCATTTGACTCGTATTTTGACTGATTATATTTTGATTTTAAAATTCTGGAACTGACTAGAAGAAAAACCTTGAAATATTCTGCAGACAAAAGATCTGATAATTAATTATTTCAGTGACTGATGGCCACACATCACACTTTTTAATGAATGCTTTTATTATTATTTGTTTATCTATTATTGTCCAGCAAAGTTCTTCCATTGGCAGAGAAGCTCGTCTTTCTAATTCAAACTGCATCCAGAACTGATTTGACTGTTTTTAATGTATTTTCAATATAAATTCACAAGTCAAAAATAGCATTATCCTCAGTTTATCTGTGGACACGTTTGTTGAAAGACTTTAATCACACATGTTCAAGTTGCACATAAACATAAAAGGTGTGCAGCTGAGCTCCAAATGAAGGTTGAGTTTTAAAGTGCAGCGTGAACCAGAGCAATCTTTGAGTCACTGAATTTAGAACTGGACATTCATCTCAAAGCTTTTTTTAAGCTTTTCATTTTGCTTTGCATTTCAGCTGTGGGGCTGCTGGCTTAGAATATTACTCCAAAACCAAGCGTACCCTGCCATTTAGAGGTCAAGGTAACTTGGGGAAAGTTCATGATGCCATACAGAGTAAGGTACATACGGCCTAGAACTGAGAGAAAAAAAAATGGATGTTTGTTTGCAATTTTTCTCATTGCACAACTAAAAGAAAAAAATGAGGCTCTGAAAACTGCAAAGCTATTTTGGATGCATAGTAGCATACAGAGAACAATTCCACAATGAAAGAGAGAACAGAAATTGAGAAGACTGAGCAGGTAATTATTTTTTAACCTAATCTCTAGTCGTTGTGATACCTCAGCGATGCTACCACCAAGCAGCAGCTGTTTTTCAGACAGAGAGTGCAACTGTATGCAATTTATGTGCAACACATAGCAGCAGTAAATAATGTCACTGGTCAAGATAAATGTTTGCTGCACACCAAGCCAAGATACAGCTCCAAATTATCATTGAGTCATTTTGCTTTTGGCCTGCAAAAGAAAAGAAAAGAAGAGAAAAGAAACTGCTCTAGCATTTTTAAAACTGTGTCAAAAGCAAAAAGAAAGATTGAGCTGATCAGCATCTGGTCTCCTCTCTCTTTCAGGTTTACACACATAGACCTGATGTATATGATGTGGACACTTAAGAACAATGCATAGAATTTCCAGCTAGCCGGAGATGAGTTGTGAGCTAGTAACAAGTCACCAATAACTTTTGTACAGCACAGATGTAGAAGAGAGACATCACAATGGCATTACCGATCAGTCTGCAAACGACCACCTTACAGCCTCAAGCTCAATACGCAACGGTCAGTTCTGAGTCAGAAATAGTAGACTCTGTTCACACATACTGGATAGCTACCTTTGTGCAAATGAACATTTCTAATATGTAAATAACTTCCTTTCAATTATCCTAACCTAACAGATTTCAAAGCTCCAGTGTAGAACAAAAACAAAGTCAAAGTGAACATGAGAAAGACCACAACAGGAACGAAATGGAGGTTTCTCTCATTACACCACTGGTGCACTGCATCGTAATATGTTCCAACATCAGTATTCACACAGCAGCTGCAGCCTTGAGACAATTTTACCTCCATAGAAAAATAACACCCCTCCCCTTCTCCTCCCCTCCCCTCGACCAGCACCAGCAGCTTGGCTCTGTGTTCCTGACAACTTCCATAAATTATTGGATATTTTCATATTTCAAATTTCATCTACATTCATGTGAAGCGGCCAGGGCCCCGGCAGAGGCTAGCGTCGGGGTGTCGGTTGAGGAGGCAGCAGCCCCCTCGGCTGCAGCGCTGCCACCGGCTGCCTGGCTCGGTGGCCCCAGAGACCCTTGGCTAATTGAATTGCATCCCCTGATTAGATTATCCTTGCGGCAGCTTGCTGCCAATCTGAAGTATGGGCGCCTTCTATCCTACTTAACCCTTCTGCCCCCCACCCGCTGCTGCAGGCATGCACACACAACACACACATACGCAGCCAAGGCAGAGTGCCCAATATATTCAGGGGACATCAAAGTTGGCCAGTTTTGTTATTTTTCTTTTGCATTGTCTCGCCTTGTAAAAGCGGCCATCTTTCACCGCCTGGACCTCACCACTGCTCGTTCCTCACCAAACAGCAGAGCCTGGCACATGCTCAGGGTCATTACTCCAGGTTTATTTTTCTGTTTGTCCTGCATTTTATTCACAGGTGTTGTTCAGCTACTGGGGGGTCAGCTCAGTGAGGGGACGAGGAGCCACACCAGCACTCCATCAACAACAACATAGAAGACACTGAATTCATCACATTATAAATCATTTTCAGACATATTAAGGCTTTATAAACATTTCATGCCACTTTAGTTAAGTTGTGATTTAAAAGAGGTAGTATTAGTATTACAAATCCAATCTCCTGAATAGCTGATGAGTTATAAAATCTAACAACCACTTAATCCATTTGTGTCTTTGTCAACAGAAACAGCAATTTAAGCTTAAACAGAGATTCATCTGAACAGAGAACATGTGTCCACTGTCTTTCTAAGACCACCACATGTCTGGAGATCTTAGCAATGCTTCTGTATAGTTGATATACTGTATAGCTTCCTCTTTTTCTAATACACTTTCAGGTTCCATGTCAGGATACAACGGTGGATTCTGTTGAGTCACACTGGTTTTATAACATACTCCATGCTGATGACAGGAGCATGATGGTTTGTCTGCAGGACTAGCTGAAGGTGACTCATAGTCAACAGCGATCCCTGGCATTGGCCTTTGTATGTTTTACAAGATTTCAACAGAGTGCCAGAAACCTTCCACAACATTTTGCACTGTGGATGTTGAAAGGCATACTAAATTCTTTATATTTTTGCATTCAGAGGTCAAAAGTCTGTCCCAGTCCTCACACCTTCATCTGCTGCCAGTTAAACTGCTGTTAGTTCCTGAGTGGTGTTACTTGTTTACGTGTCTCATAAATGAAGATTCTGAGATATTAAAAATTAAAGTTTTTGATTTATTTTATAAACTTTTTTTATTTTTCCTGCAGAAATAAGGTTTTATCTCACTGTATATACTGGGTTTCTCCAAATAAATACCCCCAGACATGATGCAAAATACGACCGGGAGGGGGGTCTATTTTACCCCCAAAATTCCAAATTTTGTTCTTACATTGTTTACACCGACCACCATGTCTGGTTGTGGTTGGTCTGTAAGGGTTTGAGGATGCAGCTTAGCTTATCCGTGCTAACAGCAGCTGGGACACCAGCTACCACTGGTCTGCTAGGCCTCCACATGGAGATGACATCAGCTTCTGGCTGCCGGCGTGCTGCCAGCAGGACGTCTCATCACATGGAGCTCAGTCAGGGAGTGCCACACAGTTCAAGCAAAGGAGGCTTCAAAAACTCTGTACAAACCTCTGGGTCACGTCCAGTTTTATTTATAAGCAGTGTTTGGGTTAGCTTCATTCACATTTGTGGGAGCACTGTAGAGAGCGTTTATTGGAGGACATACTCTGTTGTAAGTCACTGTGGATAAAAGCATCTGCTAAATATAATATAATACGTTCTTTTGCTGTTTAATAAGAGTCGTGTAACGTTTTACCTTCAGAAAGTTATTTTCTCTGTTCAGTAAATGTACTTTTCATTTTTATACAGGAAACTTAAATATCACTGTAATCAAACCTGTGTGTATGTATCTTAATGCATTTTAGTCAAGTTCATTTAAATTATCAGAAGCATCTATTTATATGCTATTTATGAGGAATAAATACAAAATTATCAGTGCATTATGAAATGTTGTAAACTGGAGCCCTTTGTGAAGAGTCATCTGCATTTGAATCAAGTACAAAAGAGGCTACCTGAGTACTGGGAAATGGAGCCACTGTTCACTAGGTGGCAGTAACTCGTTGCATTCAAGCTTTTTTCAGACACGCCGACTTCCAATACAGATCATTCATTACGCTTCACCATAGTTGTTTTCTGCCTTTTAACAATTATAGTGCACTACTGTGCATGACAAAGAAGCTACACATCTATCCTCTCATGGATGATGTGACGCGGGTAAAGTAGCCGAGATCTCCCTGGACACAGAAGATGGAAAGCACTGAATCAGTAAGAGCTGAACGGCAAAGCAGGGAAAGAATCTGGATGTGCCGAACTTCGCAAGAAATACCAGGCTATGTTTGTGCCATTTGACAAAGATCAGCATTGATGCCTACACAGGTGGTCAATTCATTTCAATTCAATTCAATTCAATTCAATTCTATTTATAATAACCCCTTTCAAACACATTTGCAACTAAAAATGCTTTACATAAGAAAAACAAAGCTTAAAAGCAACAGATGACAAATAAAGTAAGCACAAGTTAAAAACAATGATAAAATAGATACATAAAAATATCATATAAATGAACACGTGTAGTAAAACTAGTTAAATGAATAAATAAAACAACTATAGACTCTTTCAAAAATGAAAGTTTTGAGTTCAGACTTAAAAGTCATGATAGAGTCAGCATTTCTTATGCAGACCGGTAGATGGTTCCACAGGAAAGGAGCTTGAAAACTAAAAGCTCTGCCTCCCGTTCTGTAAGTAAACTGGCAGACTGGAATCGACGTGGTCTGATCAGTTGGTATGGAACAATGAGGTCTTTAAGATAAGGTGGAGCCAGGCCATGTAGGGCGTTATATGTCATCAGGAGAATTTTGAATTGAATTGAGAACATGTAACCAATGTGCTGTATTGATGTGATCTCTCTTGGCAGTACCAGTGAGGACTCTGGCAACAGTATTTTGGATTAACCGAAGAATCTTAATTGAATTATTTGGACATCAAGCTAAAATGGCATTGCAGTCGTCCAGCTTTGATATAATGAATGCACAAACCATTTTTTTCTGCATTGGACTGGGAGAGGATGTTCCTGATTTTTGAAATATTACAAAGATAGAAGAAAGCCAATTTAGAGACGTGCTTGATATGTGGTTTAAATGAAAGATTCTGATAAAAGATGACTCCATGATTTCTTACAGTGCTGCTGGATGTAAAACTGATTCCATCAAGAGAAATGAAATGACTGGGTACTGAGTTTCTGAATTGTTCAGGGCCAAAGATTATGATTCCAGTTTTGCGAGCATTGAGGAGTAGAAGATTATGTTTCCTACGCACCTTTATATCTCTGAGGCAAGCCTGACGTTTCAGAAATGTAAGCGTGTGATGGGGCTTTATGGATAAATAGATCTGGGTGTCACCAGCATGACAGTGAAAGTTAATGTTGATCATTTCTGATGATGTTACCTAAAGAAAACATGTAAAAAGTGAATAAAAGTCTAGAACCCTGTGGAACACCATAGCTAACTCTGGCATGTGTAGAGGACACACCATTTACATGGACAAAGTGAACTCTTTCTGATAAGAGTTGAGAGGTTAAGTTGTTGAAGGTAGTAAGTAGTTCTGGCAATGCATAACACTTTTTTATGTAACAACTGAAACTGAGTTTCCAAGCTAAATAACATTCATCAGATTTAGGGGAATGCCACTTCCTTTCCAGTTTTCCAGTTTTTGTTTAAGGGTTCTAAGGGGCGAATAATAGCATGGAGTGTATCTAGAATGAGTTATAACTTTCTTCTTACATGGAGCAGCACTGTCAAGGGCTGAACGTAAAGGCAGCAGTGCTGTCAACAAAAGAGTCTAGTTGAGAATGAGTAATGTTTGATAAGCAGCCCTGAGCATTACTGGTACATGGAGATGAAGGAAATGATGAAGATAGCAATTCCTTAAATCTGTTTACAGAATTTACTGATAGATTCCTGCAGTAAAGGGTTTTTAGACAGTATTCTATATGGGCACTGACTTTTATTATAAATTTTATTAAAAAATAAGCAGACAACAAAGGAACATGAGGAAAGTTGTTTGTATTTCACAGCCATAGGTTACGGCGAGCTTGAATGTGTGATTATGGGTGGGGTTTTTCACCATTTGGTAAAACCCAAATGAATCCAGTAAGGAAGTAAAATATATTAAGACTGACACTCTCAATGTCAGCATGAATATTAAAGTCTCCCACAATAACAATCTTGTCAAACTTCGTCACTAATTCACATAAAAGTTCTGAAAAATCAGCAAGAAACTCAGTATAGAGACCAGGTAGACGATAAATGGCCATAAGGAGTAGTTTTTATGTTTTTCACACAGGATCAGAGACGTAGATTGTCATGGTTTCAAAAGAACTATAAGAGGTGGTTGTTGCTGTAATTGATGACAAACTTGGAGTCAGTGGAAGACTTGACTTAGCTATGGCTGCCACTCTTCCTCCTCTGCCAGTGTGACGAGCATTATGAAAATGAATATGACTTGGAGGTGTAGGTTCATTCAGTGTGATATATAATGTCATGATGTAGCCAAGTTTTTGTTAAACAAAATCAATCAATATTATGATCAATGATAAGGTCATTCAGAGTAGTATTTTGGATGACATAGATCTAATATTTAGGATTCCACATTTTAATATTGTAGATGCTTGTGTTCTGTGTTGCTGAACAGTGATCAGATTCAGGCTACGAAGACATTACGAAGACATTTTCTGATTTTTCTGTCAGAAATATTGACAGTGATACCAAACTTTTCAGAGGTGATATGGCATGAAGACTTCCTGATGAATCCTGTTTACTTTGCCTGGAATAGCTGGAGGAAGTCACGAGCACAGGGAAGAAAAGGAACAGATCTACAAATATCTGGAGCCCTGGGGTATTCACGTAGCCTTCATTTAAAAATATCTTGATGCATCTTAAATGATGCAATTTAATTGTCATTTGTCATTTAATT
>JBAMYA010000002.1:0-23780 GCA_037176975.1 Arrhamphus sclerolepis | reverse complement strand
TTATATTATTTGTTTCCCCTTATTTTAAGTTAAGACAAGAATGCTAAAAATTAAACAAGGAGCAAAATGGTTAAAATAGGTATAACTAATAAAAATAACTTACTAACAGTCAATACATACTTCAGGAAACCTCAGTGTTGGTGTTAAAGCTGCTCTGTGACATGCTGCTTCGACCCTGATCGCAGGAACATCACCAACATCACAAGGCGCCAGACATTTTGGCATTTTAACATGCTGCGCTCTTTTCACCGTCACTCAGGAGATTCCAAGCAAGTCAATGTTAAGTGAATAGTAAGGTTAGGTTTGTCTTTACCCTGCTGGCTTATTGACTTGCCTGCCAATATTACTGCAGGCAGAATCTATAAGGCCTTCAAACATCAGTTTTATGTTTAAGCATGAGAAATAATAGATTTTTTCTTTAAAAAAAAGAAAAAAGAAAAGAAAGAAATTCAAAATAATATGCATGATACTTTCTTTTCTCTGTGTTGAACTGCATGTACATTCTGTGTAACCATCTAAAGCCCAAAAGGTGTTCAGGTGTATTTCTTGTGGTCAGTGGGGCCAACTAATCTGTAAAACATGCTGAGATAAACTCATTTGACAAAGTAAATGTTTTTTGTCTACGTTTCAAAAACATATATAGCGTTCAACCAACTCTGCAAATCTGAAAACACTCTGAGAACAGACACAAGCTTGTTGCTTACTAACGGATAAACAAGGGTACGTTAGGATGCTGGAGGAGCGATGGTGAAATAAATCACTGAAACATCACTGGGGAGGTGCAGCACTGATTCAGTAGTATTGTAGTGCTTTGTTTTGTTCTCATGAGAAGCGTTTTATTCTCCTTTTCTGTTTGGTTAAGATAAGGTAACAAATCGGTTTGGTAAAGTAAGGTAAATTATTTATTTATGTTTTCATAGCTCATTTCATACACAAAGGCAACTCAAAGTGCTTTACAAAGGCATTAAGATGTAAGACATTTAAATACAATAAATTAGTAAAAACTACAATTTAAATGTATAATAAAATCACATAAAAAAGCCATTTGTGCAGAAAATGGATTAAAACAGCAGATGAGTAAAAACAGTGCAGAAAAATTTGTCTAAATAAAGGCATGAGAAAATTAGAGTTTTCAGTTTAATTTTAAAAGTATATATAGTTGGTGCACATTTAAGGGGAAGTTTATTCCATCTATGTACAGCAAATGCATTTTCACCCTGTTTGGTTTTAACTCAAGGTTCTACCAGCTGACTGCTACAGATCTCAGAGCTCTACTTGGTTTATATCCTACAAGAAGATCAGTAATGTATTCTGGCCCCAGATTATTGATTGATTTGTAAACTAACAACAACTCTTTAAAGTCTCTTCTGTAGGTGACTAGTAGCCAGTGTAAGGACCTCAGAACAGCAGTAATGTGCTCAGTTTTTCTGGTTCCTGTTAGAACTGTGGCAGCAGCGTTCTGGATGAGCTGAAGCTGTCTGATTGTCTTTTTGGGAAGACCTGATAGTCCAGTCTGCTGGAGATGAAAGTATGAATGAGCTTCTCTAAATCTGCTCCGGACATCAACTCTGCCCTGGTAGAGTTTAGCTTAGACATTTCATTGAGCCTGGCCGGAGGGTTAAAACGCTTAGGTTTGGAAAAGCTGAGTTGACTTATTCTAATATTTTCATTGCAGCATCAGAGCTAATTACTCAGCTGTGGCTGGAAACTTTGTATTGGCTCCAGTTCCAGTACGAAGGTGCATGTGTTAATTTACAAGGAGGGAGCGATGGAGCTGCAAGACACAACTCTCTCCAGAAATACACATAATAATTTCTCACAAGGAGGCTCTGAACCCAACAGCAAGAAGTTGCTGACAGAAAATACAAGACTGATTGATTTTAGCTGTTAGTTTACTCTCACTCCTGCTGTGTAGGCTGGCATCTGAGGACTGATCAAAAAATAATGATAGCCTAATCATTTTATAAAGCCATACTTACCAAAAATGTGCTCAAACATAGCCAGGGTGATACAGTCTAATCTCATCCCTTTATGTCGTAGCTTACTGGCTTGATCTGGCTCCAAACACAGAGGCTTTTGTTTTTTTTGTTTTTTGCCTGTTAAAGCTGGTAAACACTTGTTGCTGACAGTTTTATGAAATACCACGAGACTGTATCTCTATATCAAATTATTTCTATGTCCATGCACAAGGGGGGAAAAAAAACAAGGTTGAGTCCAAGAACATTAATCAATAGACTATTTTTATGACAGTTTCACAAACTGCTGGAAGACTGTATTGAAAGAAAAAAAGATAACAACACCACTTTCTTCATTAGATAAGTTGGTCCGCAGCAAGCAAAACCCCACTTACTGTTCCAGTAACTTCAATTTTATTTCTACCAAATCATGAGAAAATCATCAGACGCTTCTGAACACAGCATCTGTACCACAGCACCTGTAATGAAAGCATCTGAACCAACACAATGACTCAGATGGGGGCTAGAGAACTGATGGAAATTGCTTGTGGGTTCATCACTGTGAGCAGCAACTTTGATTTTGTATTTCTATTTCAAAAAGGATCTTATTTGTACACATGAATTCAAATGTGGTGAGTGTTATAGTTTAGTGAGTGCATCCTGGTCCTCACAAGGATAGTAGATCAACCTCCTGCACTTTTGTTTACAAGTAAACAGTGTGAATACAGATGGAGCGCTTACACCTCACAGCATGCTGCTCATTACCTAATGCTCAGATCCCAACACATATTATTCATCTCTGACAGCTTGCACACTTTGCACAAAACACACGCACTTCCAAACACATCAGAACACACATTTGTGCCTCTATCTTTCTGAGGTCCTTCACTACAAAATCCCAGCCACAAATAAACCAAATCTAAACTAAATCTGATCCTGAACCTAAAAGTCTTCACCTTTAAAATGGAGTGGACTACATTATATCTATTTTAACAGGCTGAACACACACGTACTGACTGTACATGTGCTTAAATCAACATATTCTGCATAGAAAAAAGTGACCTTGCAGAACATTTGTTTCCATCAGCTTCACACAAACAAGCACACGGAACATGTGAGTAATGAACAACCTTAATGACACCTCCAACTTTTCCTCTTCTCTCTGCTGGCTGTTTAAATTCACATCCCCCTTTAACGTCGCTCTAATCTGATTACCCCTGGGCTAATGGCTCTCCTTCTGCTCCTCCCAGACGCTCTGCCCAGACCTTGGAAAACACACACACACACATGCACAGGGGAGTGTTGAGGGTGTGTGTTGCTGCAGAGGCACTACATCTGCAAAGTATGGCCGAGGGAAAAGGGCTGAGAGAAAGAGAAAGAAGAAGAACTTGGTGTTTATATGCATATGGGTAAGTGTTTCTTGGGGTGAGGGGGAGGGAGGGTGCTTAAGAAGCCAACTCACTTCAAAAGCCCTCCCCTCAGTATCCACCTCCCCCCTCCCCTTGAGTAAATCTATAGGGAGGGAAGGCAGAGACAGGTGCATTTCTCCACAAATTGAGTTAGCCAAGACATGCCACATCCAATTGGACTAAATTGATGTGAGAGTTTGTGATGTCTGCTGTGGGTATTACAGCAAAGGTCAGTGTGCCGAGACAATGACATCAATCTGCTCCACGTGGCCAAGCGCTCGGGCCCCCACCAGCCCCCTGATTCAGATGCAAACCTGCAAACACAGGCAGGGGGAAGGAGAGGGCGGGCAAATGCTGGTTGCACACTGGTGGGCTTTTTGTGATTGCTTTCAAACAGACAATAAACAACCTCGAGGTAGACTAGCTGACGGGACTGATAAGCGCAAGATCCAAAAGGGGGAGCGGGGACGACAACAAGAACAAAAAAAAACATACTGTCAGGAATGGATGATTACTCCATTTCCAAAAACTGTGTTATGATGCTGCACTGATAGCAATAAAGCATGTACTACAGCTGAGTTTGTCATAACCAGAAAATTACATCAGCAGAATTATTGTAACCGAATCACAACAGGTGTCAAACTGGTTTCTCAAATTAATTCTCATTCAATTCTACGTTAATGCAAATCAGCCATGAAATGTTTGTCACACTGGAAAACTGCTGTGGGGGTAGCACAGTTGGTTTTTGGGCTGGCATGGGATCAGATACACATTCATGGCCTTGGCCATGGTGAACCCAACTGTGGGTTGTGGTTGTTAGATGTTTAGGAGGACTAATGAAACTCTCCTAACTGTGTTTCTGGAGCTCAGGTAATCAGAAGGAATTGAGAATCAGCTGACTTAGTTAAACAGAACAAACAGGCTTAAAAGCAGGTTAAAGAATCAAGTACAAACAGTCAATCTTCTGTTTGTGAAAACCCAGACAGTCATGAAAAGAAGACACCGTAAATCCAAACTATTTAATTCCCCCTTCTCATCAGCTTCCTGTCATTTGATAATATACTTCAACTTTTGCATTCCAGACATGCATCACAAATAAAAGTTATATCAAGGGCAAGTTAGTGTAAAAAATGAGGGAAAAGGGGAAAAAGTAATGATGCTGTTTCAAATAGCTGAGGTCAGTAAGTGATAATGATAATTTGACACAAAACATTTCTTTGACAAGAAAAGATGACCAGATCTCCATTTTGTGAATACATTTGTAAGAAAAAAGTAATCAAAATGTTAAAATCAACATCAGTGAAAGATTGGAATTCAATTCAAGTAAAAACAAAATAAGATAAAAAAGAGATTAATCTCAGGACATCATTTTAGGTATCACAATTCTTCTTGCACAGCCCTTGGTAGCGTTTCAAAACTCCCTTTTAAAAGAAAAGATAACAACAAACAAACAAAAAAAAACCTTCAACAGAATGATACTCGGGGTGGGATGACGTTGAAGGTCACATGGAATGTTTTCTCTGAATTTGGAGAAGGGGACATATTATTCTATTTTTAAATTATTTCAAGCCCCACGTGTCACTAAAATGTGTCTTTCACTTGTTTCTAAACACTTGTGAACTTTTTGTAAGTTTATTTTTGGATTTCCATTTAGAGGAACTGAGAGGACCTTCTCTGCATAGACCTGAACCTGAAGATTCCACATTAAGTCATGGAGAACAGATGCTGACACAGTTACACACATCTAAATTCCTTCGGCAGATTAAACTTATTTTTGACAGATGCGCGACCAGCTTTTTAGGTAACGCACAACCTTCAGGCTTGTCAAGTTACTAACAAGAGCTTATTAGGGGTGCAGGTGGGTCTGCAGATTTAATTATTTTCCTCTTCTTTTACGTTGGGTATCACAGTTTCACTCTGTCCTTTCACTGACACCCCCCCCCCTTTTTTTTTTTGAAAAACAAAAATAACTTTTCTTGGTATATAAACTGGTGCATCAAAGTCACTCGGTGCACCATATTTAATTTACAAAAATCAAACATCTAGTGGGGTTAGAGAAAAACATATGACTTGGTGATTCATAACCTCCTAATTCTTTGCAGACTATAATTATTACAAAGTGACATAAACTTCTTTGACTTAAGAACATATATAACATGTAACTGTGGTTTCTTTAAATGTAAAATAGCTTCCTGTTGTACTTCTCAGGAGACTCACCCTTGGAAACTGAATACACTTTTAAAATAACAAGCGTTATATACCTACTTTCTCACTTTTATAGCTGACCACATTGCACAAAAATCCGTTCAGAATTAAACGAGTTACAGTTGATGCTGGACTCTCAGATACATCGCATTAATGTACATTAGTGGCCATAGAGGCATTCAGGTTTCCTATATCAATGTGGGGGGGAACATGTGACTTGCACTGGATAGGAGCACAGCTAATCTGGAGGTGTTTTCAGTATTTAGGAGGGGCATCTGCTCCCCTCCTGGGGGCGGTGCGTACTCCTGTACAACATCGCAAGGTGCAGCAAATCATGTGGCTGGCTCAAACACACACATTGTGATAAGCATATGTAGAAAAAGGGGAAGGAAACTAAAATGTAGCCTTTTTGTTAAATTTTGACAGTAAAAATATAGAATTTGTGTTCATTTTGTCCCCTTTTCAGCCCAGAAACTGATGACTTTCACTGATCAGAAGCTAAATTCTTAAAAAATTTGAATATGGGTTCTTAAAGGTTGGACATGTATAATTGCTATTATCTTTGATTTTAAAGTGTTTGCAGTATGCTTCATTCAAACATTCACCATTTCTTGCTAGCTTAAAAACTGCACTATTAGCAGAATCAGGTTAAATGTATATGTCATTTTTCTAAAGTCTGGGATCTTATTCATGTACAGCCCAACAATCTCACCAAGTTCACCAATGTAATTTACCTCATGAACACATATTGCCTATCAATTTCATATCCAACACGTGAATAGTGGTGGTTTAGGGTTACTTTGCTTCCACTCTCAAGAAATCCAATAGAAACTTCATCATGCTGTCACCTCTGCGAAGGCCTGCAAACCCTGATTTCAGGGATATGGTTTTCATCCTACCTCTATTCAGAGAGCCATTTTCTTTGATCCCATTAACTTTATTGCTCCTCTTATGGTTCCCTCAGTCTTCTCAGCGCTACTCCATATGAGCCCAGGGCTATTGGTTTTCATTCTGAGGCTTCAATCTGGACCTGGACCAGGCCAAACTAGACCAGCTTACACTGACGTTAATTCATATAAAAGCTATATGAACAGCCAAGTTCAACTCCTGACTTCACAAGCTCACTCCATCAACGGGACATTACATCTGACACAGTGCATTAAAAGATAAATAAACACTAATTGTAATTTGCTGATGAATGAAGCTTCTTCCACATTCTTCAAACTTTCTTGTTCTGCTTTTAAGGCTGGCTTATTCTATCAAATGACAAACCATTTATATATCATATGTTACAGCTAAAGGCTGATGGTTTCTTTGTTTCAGCTAGAGCTATTGTGAACCAGTTTCTCTCAATCACACTTATGTTTAAAAAAGAAAATAATTAAATGTTGAAATAAATTCACATTAAACTACCTGTAAATCCAGGTTGTTTAAGGACACTTAGACAAGGTTTCCTGGAACACATGAGAACTAAGAAGATGACTCAATTCATCGCCAGTCAATGGAATCCCAGACCAGAGATTTGTCTAAAAGGCAATTTACTGTCATTTTTCCAGGGAGTGCTGGCCTGATGCATAAACATCGTTCTTAATATGCCAATTCATCATCAAGCAGCCGGGGGATTCTGGGTGTGTTCTGATCAAATTTACACCCGGCGATGATGAGGGGCATGTTGGTTTTGCTGCAGAAAAGTGCAGATCCAGCTATTTGTCACGTCAAGCTTCCACAGGGGAGGCAGAGGAGGGGGTTGATGCATGGCATAGAAATCATGCAGATAGAAAAGAAGCTCTGAGGTGCACCATCTGTTTTCACATGGCTAGAATGACTAGCATATATTTGTAGCCACAGATAGTAACATGTCTCCGCTTTGGTCCTGATCTCAGCTAGTAGATGTACAAAACCATCTTGTACGGACATTTATGATTTAAGCAAAATACATTTGATGTTCTACAAATATTAGTGATGCCCTGACTCTACCTACAATATTTAGTGTCACCATTTTTTTTTTTTTACCATGATGTTTAACAAAAAAAATAAAAATCATGTGGGCAAGACTAAGTGCCCTCTGGACTGCTTCGAGGATTTAAGAAGATAGCTTTGCAGCCAGGTGGTGCTAATCATAAAAGCAGATATTTTGGCAGCTCGCTGGTCAGGAGCATTTAGGGAGGGAAAGATGTACACTATAGCCGTAGAGAAGCGGTTCTTGTTGCACATCAATCTGAAATCTGAATGAATATGGGTTCAATGTTCTTGTGAGAAAGATTATTAAGAAGTGGAAAAACATTTAAAATCTTCCCAGAAGTGGACAGCAAATTTATCATAGCCAAGAGGTACACTGCGTGGTTTTGCTGCAGAAAAGTGGAGCAAAAATAACAAACTCCATGATAGAACTATAAGAAGAGGAATGAACAATTACAGTTTTCTAGAAAAAGGACTCATGTGTAAAGACAAACATGAAAGCATGGGTGAGGTTCACAAAACTGCATGCCAGCAAACCACAAGACCTCTGAAACAATGTCCGCTGGACAGATGGGACCAGGGTGGAGTTCTTTGGCTTTAATTCCCAACTTCAAGCTTGGCAGAAAGCAAACAGCATTGCAGAAGGAAGTCTTCATATTCAGTGTCTTTCATAGTGATGGAAGAGTGATAATTGGTTGTTTGGCAACCAGAGAACCTGGTCACCAAGCAGCCACTGATTTCATCATGTCTGCTCTTTATGTCACAGTATTGTAGAGGCGGAAATGAGGCCTTTTTATTCAACCGATCCAGAGCAGCCTGAAAAAAAAAAAAAAAAAATCATTAGTAGAATCAGTTATGGAATAGCATCGTCAAGTTCTGATCTCAGCCCAGTTGAAATGCTGTGGTGGGAGTTTAAGAGAGCCGTCCATAAGCAAATGTCCCCAAAAGACTCCATGAAGAGAAGCAATGGTGCAGAGAAGAAAGGCTAAAATGCATCCACAATAATGCGAGACTTATAAATTCATACAATGAATGACCCCCTTCCTTTATTGCTGCTAAATGTAGATCTACAAGCTGCTGACTCATGGTTGGACTTACTGTTGCACACATAATCTTTTTCTTTTGTTCTTTTTGTTTAATTATTTGTTAAATAAATAATGAAGGTGATTTAAAAAAAAAAAGTAAATCAAATATTGTTGAGGTTGTATTTGCTTTATCCTGAAATTCACTGTAATCTGAAGATTTTTGTTATGTACCTATGAGGAAAAAACACAAAGTTAAAAGAGAGGGTAAGTGTGTGTATATGTGTGTGTCAAATTCAAAAAATATTTCATTAATCTCCAAAGGGTAGTCTCTTCAATGATTCATTACTGATGGTGTTCAGGAAGGATCTCCTTTAGCAGATCTGAGGATTCCTCTGAATCACTGTGTTGAGAAGATGGAACCCCTGTGGTTGTGGAGGCATCCACCTGTGTCTTCTGGAGTTTCTTTTGTAGTAAAAGAAACTTTGTTTGCTGCTTTGTCCAGATGACCTTTGCTGAAGGTCTGTGATGGCGTCATAAGCTCCAACATCACGACCATAAGCAAACTGCAGCAGGTCCTGGAAGGTGCTTGTTTGCCCACTCAAATGGACCAATAAAACTCTTTCCAGGACTTTCATGATGCAGGATGTTAGAGTAACAGGTCTGTAGTTATTCGGAGATGGGATGAGATCTTTTTGGTACTGGAACCAGGCAGGATGTCTTCCACAGCACCAGAACTCTCTCCTGACTCACACTGAGGTTGAAGAGGTTCTGTAGAATCCCACAGCTGGTCCACACTGGTTGTCAGGATTCTAGGGCTGATACTATCTGGACTTGCACCCTTGTTTTGGTTTCTGCAGCTGCTTCCTTGTGTAGCTGCTAGACAGAGGAGGGAGGGTGAGGTGGAGGGGGGCCCAGCATCTCTTGACATGGATGGAGACAACGATGGAGCAGAAACAAGATCCATGACTGAGGTGGAAGATGAGATAGCTGAGATGTGAGGGGAGGAGGCTGAGCTCGTTTTTGAATTGAACCTGCTGAAGAACACGTTCAGTTCATGTAATCCGACCAGACTTCCATCAATCTGAACCTCCTTCTGCTTCAAGCCTGTCATCTTCTTCATCCCTGACCACACATCTCTTACTTTGTTCTTCTGGAGCTTGTTCTCCAGTGTTCCCCTGTACACCTCCTTGTTGTCTTTTGACATTTTGTTGTTTTTGTAGACCTCAGTAATTTCCTGTCTCCTTCCCTGAAGGTTATTTCTCTTTTTGTGTTGAGCTCCTTTAGCTCACTGTTGATATTTTTCTTCACATTTCTGTCATTTCTTACAAATTACCTTGAAATACCAGACTACCACCATAATTTTTTTTAATTTATGACTTAAATATGACCTCAAATAATACCTACAACATTTCCAATTTGACTTTGGAGTTGGCTCATGCCAAATAATCTACTTACACAGTAAACATTGATGATAATAATTACACAGATTAAGTTTGATGATGAAGGAATCTGGCTTCACTATGGACTCTGAAGGCATCTTATCAGTGTAACTACATACAGGCCAAGTAATGTAAGTTTTGACATTTTAATTTTAAAAAAGGACATGCTTCCATTTCTATTTTTCCAAGTTTGTGATGTCATGTCCTGCTGCTGAAAGTCATGTTTTTAATGAAAAAAAAAGGTTCATTGACATTTTTCTTTCAGCAGTTAAATCAGTCGAAAAGCAATCACCTCTTGTGTAGTGGTAACACCCAAAGCCTTATGGAGATGTAAACTCATAAAACTAATCCTAAATATATCTTTAAAAGGATTAATTAAATGTTTTTAGGAAATGTCACTCAAAAAGGGGTGCATAAAGATTTCCATGAGAACTCTATTTTAGTAAAAAGTATTAACTGCAGTAAGAGAATACATATTTAAGAGTGAGGAAAATGTAGCTCACTGAAGTATTTTTGGCAACAGAGAAATTTCTTATATATGAGAATATAACATTGATTTGGTCTATTGATTTGTTGACAATATAAAAATTCAGAAATAATTTGCCAGATTCTGGTGCAGAGTCAAAATGTGCTCTGATAATGCAGCCCACTAACAAGAACGTCAGTGAAAACATAAGAAAACATTATCAATCAGGGCACCATCCTTGTTTACCATCCACATATATTGATTTCAGCCCGAACACCGAATCTTTCTCTTCCAGCTCTATATTGCAACATCATCTTTCAGAAGTCAAGACAGCAGCCTTCTGGGAACAGGAAGTGAATCAGAGTCTGCAGTGGACTGGCTGACTCTGATGGCTCCCATCTGGCTGTTCTTTAAGGATTCCATCCAATCAAATTAGGTTTGATTGATCAACAAGCTCTGCCATTGGATGGTAGTCATGGCAATATAAATCACCCGCTCCTGTCAATAGGAGTGGCTTCTCTGAGGAAGAGCAACGGTGAAAGAGTGTGCTTGTAATTCAAGGATGTTGACTTCCTCTTGTCCAATACACAGTTTAGTAATTTGAGGTTTCTCTGTATGAGGACACAGATCATGATTTCAGGATCCTTCTGCTTAAACACAGCTTGATTCATTTCTGGATCTATAGATGTGAATACAGTCTACTGCCCAAATAATTAAGAAGAAAAGGAAAATGCTGCAACAGATTGTAGATTTTTGAAAAAAAAAAATGTAATATTTTCTACATTCTTTCAATGATGGAATAACAATTAGAAAAAAGCCACCACGTAGAAAAGCTGCTGCAATGACTATAATGTACTTGAAGCAGAAGGGATCTTCTCAGTCTTTAACAACATTGTCATGAGACAACCTATAGTCATGGCAACAATGTTAGTTTGTTTCAATGACAATTTAAGAAGGTGGTGACACAACGATGGGCTGACAATCATCCGATGCATTATTAAAATTTATAAAGACGGTTGTGAACCATGATCTCTGAGACAGAAATGTGGTCAGATAGAAATCTTGATCATAATCTCAGATCATATTGTTTGGCGAAATCTAATCAAAGAAAGTCAACTGACCTCACGGCAATGTTTAATTGTGAACACCAGCGCATCTCATCAAATACAATATGAAGATGTCAAGGTACTGGGGCTAAGCAGCAGTGCAGTAGCTAATTGGGGAGTGGGGGTGGGGGTGGGGTGGGGTAAATAGATAAATAAAGGATTCAATTTGCTGGACAGCATAAAGATTGGACTCTGGAACAATGGGAAGTGGTATATGGACAGATGAGCCCAGATTGACCCTGTTCCAGAGTGATGGAAGAATAATGGTTTGAAGAGTAATGGATGAAGTGATGCACCCATCATCACTAGTGAAGATGCTTAGCGTCGTCCATTATATTTTCATTTTATGAAGTATCCTTCTCTGTATAATCAGAACAGAGTCAGACTTTTTTTTTTTTATCAGTTTGTTCTTTGTTTTTTAGTTGTTTTCGTCACTGGCTCTGATGCACATCCCTCAAAGGACGAGTCAGATAAGATTGCACTTTCCACAACAGACTTATGGAAGATAAGCAACATCTCAGTAAAAATGCTGAAAGACATAAGCATTGTCAAATTCTGCTATACCCCTTCTTATAAACAGCACTTCTTCTCCCGTTGTGGAAACACTATTGAACTTAATCCTGATTATCCTAAAATCCAAATCATCTCTTTTGTCTTGTTCACTTTTATATGATTGTTCCCACACCATGCCACAATTGTCATCTGCATTTCTGCAAATAGAAGGACTCTGTTTTGTTTTTTCCTGGAAGTCTGAGGTGTACAGAGTGAAGAGGAATGGTGAGAGTACAGCCCCCTGTGGTGCCTGACCACCTGGTCAGACGTACAATCATTCAGTTTCACAGGCTGTGTTCTGTTTGTCAAGTAGTCAGTAATCATCCACCTGTGTCTTCTGGAGTTTCTTACATAATAAAGCTGGATGGTGTTAAATACATGTGAGATATCTAAAAACATGATCCTCAGTGTTGCCTGCTTTGTCCAGATGACTGTGGGTTTGTTGAAGCAGGCCTTTGATGCCATCTTCCACGCCAACCCCATGATGATTTGCAAGTTGCAGTAGATCCTGGAATGGGCTTGTTTGCTTATTCAGGTGGCCAATAAATTCTCAGGACTTGCATGATGTTGGATATTGAGACTACAGGTTTATATTTGTTAAGGACAGACAGAAGAAATCTTGTTTTGGTAACAAAGCAGGATGTCTTCCATAGCCCTGAAACCTCCAGCTGAAGGAGGGGGAGATAGGGGGGGGCTCATCTCCTGATGTTGTTGATACAGTGTTGGAGCAGCAGTGACAAGATCCATGACTGACGTGGAAGATGAGACAGCTGAGATGTGACAAAGCTGTGGGTCAAGGGAAGGTGGGAGGTCCGATTGGCTGGAGAAGGACAGGAGAACTGAATATGTTTCACCTCCTTGTTGTCTCTAATCTTGACTTCAGCTCTTCTTGTACTGATCTCAATAATTTCTTGTTTCCCTCCCTGAAGGCTCTTTTTCTTCTCAGGTTCTGGGAATTGAGGGTTCAGCAACATTATGAGCCTTAAAAAAAAAGGTCTGTATGTAGTTTTTGCGTTTTTTGTTGTTGTTTTTATTTTGTTATGCATCAGTATACATTGTTGTGTTGTGTTTTTGTTTTTTATCTTGACTTTTGAGCTTATAACACAACTTGGTTAACTTTGGTTGTCGTTACATGTTCTACAAAAAACAATTTGACCTTTGACCTTGCTTATACTGAATAGCCAGTTTTTTTTCATTAATCAGTTTAATTCCTCCCTGATGGCTTGAGCATACTTCCAAAATGAATGTGTTGTGATTCATCGACTTCACATTGTGAAAGAGTGGTTTAGAAAGAATGAGGCATTTTCCCATATAGATTGGTCAGACCTCAACCCCACTGAGAATCTTTAAGATTTGCTGGAGAAGGCATCCAGAGGTGTCCAACTCTCCCATCAGTAGCATCTTAAAATCTATGTAAAAAAAAAAATCTCTGGGATGAAATAAATTTGTGATAATGCATAAAACTGAAACAATACTAATCATGACTGAAGATGGTCTAACAAAATATTAGTGTGAGACCAAGTAGCACGTATCATGTATCCTTTGCGCAAAAGAGGTAGCGGAAAAAATTTATTTGTTTTTACAGCTCAGTTTAACACACAGCATTGGTGGTAATATACTGTAAGAACATCTGAAGTATTTTAAAACCAAAGTTGTGATGGAGGAAGCATCAAACTGTTTACCTGCTGAAATCAAGCAAGAAGTAGTCACTTATCTCTGGCTAAAGGCGGCTTCCACTGCCAACTGGAGGACTAGACTGTCAGTCTCTAGCTCTAGCAAACAGTGAACTTCTGCAGTCATGCCACCTTTCAGGTTGGCCTGGAGTCTTTCAGGCTGATTAGTGGACAACTTGCCAGTTGTCGGCAAGATACCTTCATACAAACGTATGCTGGCACTGAAATCTGAACAGGATCCTGTGGGGCCTCGGCTGAGGATCCACTGGAGGGTTGTATCTTGGCTAACCGGATGGAGGATGGTCCTGGGGAATCTCAGCTGGAGTTCTGGCATGTTGTTTCAGTAGCAACATCTGAAATGAGGATGGATGCACAGAATTGATAAGAATTACTGGAAGGTAACGTTAGTCATCATCAAAGGTTAGCTTCAGCTGGGCTAAAATAACTAGCTTCCAGTTGCATAGACTTTTCATTCCACCAATTTGTGTATTTTTGTATTAACCAGGCTTAGAGTGGAGTCAGACCCTGCAAAGATGGCAGTCCAGAACTCCACACTCTTTAGAAAACATATGGGTGACATCACAGACGGTTTGCCCAGTTGTTTTATACAGTCTATGAGCTGCAGGTTAAACCAGGTGCTGGTGACATCATGAAAATTTAAGAGAGGGGTGTCCAAACCAAGTCCTGGAGGTCCTGCGTGTATTAGATGTTTCCCTGCCACAACACAGCTGATTCAAATGAATGGCTCCTTTCACTTCATTTGAATCAGCTGCGTTGTGGCAGGGAAACATCTAAGACATGCATGATGGTGTCTGTTGAAGATTTAAGTTTGGACACCCTGATTTAGGAGGTCACATGACATTCTCATGTCACAGTGTTTTCACACTTAAGGTTGCATGCCTGAAAGGTAACAGGTGAGTAAAGCAGCAGTGAAACAAACGTGAACCTGAACAGAGGACACAAAATAACAACCCAACACCTGTGAGTCAGGTGAAGGGGATATGAGCATTTCAACAAATGAGGGTTAAAGCTTCTGTTATAGGGTGTTTGTGATAAATGATTTAAATTATCGCTATTATTACCCTATAGAACCGTAATCCCCGGCTAAACATGTGTGTCTTTGATGAGTTAATTAACGGCTCTTGACATCTCATTTGTATTGCAAACAATATATTTGGGGATCCCTGTTGTGTATTGGTCAGGATTAGTGGGGGCATGGCAGGGTTCCTTTGACTATATGGAAATCATAATTCATATGGACTGCTGGTGGTTTATGCAGATGGAGGCTGGAGGCAAAATAAGCAGTCTAATGCAGGCCATAACAGTTCAAAGGAATATGAAACTAAGAAAGGGGGGAGGGAACAAATTAGCAACTTTAGAAATTGATAGCAGGTGTTTACATTCGGTTTTTTGCATATTATAATATGAAGGGGGTAATAAACATCACAAAGCGGTGTATTATAATCAATATAATGCACAATGACCTTGACGTTTTATGATGGATTGGGGGACGCAGCCAACTGTAATTGCCGCCCGTTCCTCCCTCCCTCCTTCATCCTTCCTTCTTTCCTTCCTTCTTTCCTTCCTTCCTTTTACTCCAACGCTTCGGCTCGGACTCCCTCTTCCCTGTTTTTGACATTAAAAAGCGCTCCATCATTCTCGATGCGCCTCCTTGTCGCCTGCCGCTCAGATGACCATTAATCGCTTAATTCCAGTAAACCTACATGCGCACAAAAGGCCGCTGTCTGCCGCTTAATGCATGTGTGATTAAGCTTTTAGACGACCACACGGCATTATTAGCCAGCAGGTCCTTGTATAGAGAGGCCAAATGCCTTCAGGGGGCCCGGGGGCGGGTGTGTGGGGCAGGCTGCGGAGGCAAGTTAATGACACTGACCCTCACTTCCCCAACAGCTATTCAATTCAACAATAATAACGGGTCACGCAGCTGATTTATGAGTTTGGGGCTAATAATTGTCAATTGCTAATGCTGGGGTGGGGAGTGAAGGGGATGGGGGCTAGGGGGGCAATGCCAGTGGACTATGCTAAATAAAATATGCCTTGACCCCACCAGGGGTGAAATGCAGGATGGAAAAAAAAGAAAAAAAAAGACAGATGATGTTTGGGACACCCCGCCTCTTAAAGCTTGTTGCAGCTTAACTGAGTCTTTAGGAAAAAACAAACAAACAAAAAAACAAAACAATGTTGGTTTGGTGCCTCTGATTTAAAACATTCACAGGGAATAAACCGGCCTGACTCTGGCCTGCACGGTCCATCCGTCCGCCCACACGTCTGCAATAAATTAATAACAACCGAACAATGTGTCGTGGAGAGGCGGATTCAATTACTAAGTTTATTTACAGGGAAAATCTCATGAAGGCCATTGACCACCGTTAAACAGCGCGGGATGAAACGATGACAAGAGCCCCGATAAGAATTTAATTCCATCTCATTTCGGACGATTTTATGAATCAAATTCTTGAACACTGGCAAGATATTTAATGATCACATCTTAGCGAAATCTTATTTCAGAAGCGGTCGATGGCATTTCTCTGCGTTAATGTCGACTTAGAGATTGGAGTAATTTAGTAATTGATTCCTTGCCTGGCTCTCGCTCGTGCCAAGGCCGAGTTTGAGGGTAATATGTTTCCTAATCTTATCCGTCGGAATAAGATTTTTATGTTAATCCGCTGGCTGGTCTCTTGGTCACTTGGGACGCGCAGATAAAGGCTCAGAGGGGCCTGAGAGGCCAGGAGAGAGGAGTTCTGCAGAATCTGGCTGCGGTATCTGGAAGACAACGGCAGGAGTTAATGCAAAATAACAGGGAGATGCGATTCCAAACACTATCTGTAGCCTATGAGATCGAAAAAAGTTACCTGAAGATACCACTGAGCTATGATTTTACTATGTCTTAAGTGTAGTAAAAGGTTGGTAATTATTGTAAAAACGTTTTTAGTAAGGTGTGTTCCAATATGTTAATTTTTCCATAGCTTTAAGGACAAAAGCTATATTTTCAATTATTTAGAAATATCTGGATGAATGAGGACAGGTGGTTTAACCTTCCTCCACAATAAAGACGCTAAAACCAACAACATAACTGAACTATACTGCGTGACAGCCTGAACCCTTCATGTCCTTTGTGCTGCTTTTGTTTCTTTTTTTTTTTTTAAGTCCGAAGACACCGAGAGAAGACACAATCTTCTAATTCAATTTTGTCTCTTCTCCAGATGTCACTTTCCATCTGCGCGCTTGGAAACGCGATGCGCTTTTTACGCACCAGCCTGGAACACCTTAAAGTCTGACCCTTCCTGTCCCACTCCACCCCAAGGAGTTAACATGTTTTGGATTTTAAAGTGCAGCACCTTAAAAATATTTAATGTTGACGTTTCATACAAAAAATGAAATGAAATAGACATATTAGGTGAATCATTTGAGTTTGTAAGAACAGACGAGTTTTAACCGCTTCGGTTTATTTCACAATATTCCCCCTTTATCCAACACGCCAAAATTGAGACATCAGACTAAATAGCCATGTGAGCATCCCAAAATGATTTTTTTGAATCTGTTTCACGGCCCCTCCCATGCAACACGCGGCCTTATTAATAACCGATAAGCGTAGGATTTCCTCGGGCGAAGGAGTGAGACATTGTAGGTGAAATGTGACAGCGGGACCCTCCCATCCCTCTCCCTCGTTTTTTTTTTATTCTCCTCTGTTTCTTTGGCTTTTCGGGGGAGTGGATCCATCCAATCCATCCAGAGACAATGGCATTTTGTTCTTCTTTTTGTCCCTCCTGTCGACCCGCATTCCTATATCGCTGAGCAACGATAGTGCGCACTAAATGGAGAGGAGTTCCTCCCATATCCCGGCTATTGTTCGGCACTTGCCAAGGGAATTTAGGGTCTTGCACACATCGCATTTTCCTGATTTATTTAAGTGAAGCTATAGTCGAAGGCCGTTATTTGTTGGGTAATTACGAATTAACTACCAATTTAGTTGAATTAAATATCCATTATGCCTACTGTAAATCACTGCAGGTGCTTCAGCAACAGTGCAGCTTCTGTTTGCACCTTTTGTATCTTTACAGAGCTTTAAACACTTTAAAACAGCTCAGAGAGAAGAGTTCCGTGTTTCAGATTTAATATTCTCACACAAACAAATGTCAAACAGTGACTCTTCGTCTCACCCGGACCAGCTGAACGAATTAAAAGATGTTGAAACTATAAAAGAGGGGGGCGTTTCAATAGCTGGTGGACTATGGTGGCGGGACTACAGCGCACAAGAATAAAGAGCAGCTTCAGTGAAAGAAACCGATGGCTAAAAGCTTTAATTGTATTTGCCTCGGCGAAATATCAGAAAAGACTTCACGTTTCTTTGAGCGTTATTAGATTAATTCCCAGAGATGGTTTCTTTTCTCGCTGCCAGACGCGTGGAGGGAGGACGGTGGACCATTTGGCTCTTTGGTTTCAATAATCAAATTAACCATTTGGTACAACTTTTGGGTCCCAGCTCGTGTTTAGAAAGAAAGAATAAAAAGGAAAAAAAGAAAGAAGAAGAGAAAACATTTACATAATAGGGACCGGGTTGTGTCAGGAAAGAATTAACGTTTTCTGCTTTCATTGATCTCCGAGAAGACAATGTACACACGGAAGAAAAGGCAGAAACACACTGCAACACGTCAGCAATTGTGAAGCAAAATAATTGATGACAAATACGAGCGCGTCCTCGATTTTTTAACATATATTATTGGAGCTGCACCTTGCAGCCGCTACGGGGAAAATCTGAGATTAAAAAAAATCTTTATAAATATGTTTGGCTACACATTGAACTGTGAACTATCTCTTATTACCTTTAAATAAGGTAAAATTTCACAAGAAGACCGTTTTTCTGAAAGCAGTGTACAAACAATTTGTGATATCACGATAAAGGGCACAATTTGGACACTGTAATATGTACCCTTTTAAAACACATATCAAACCATTTGCGTTTCATCTACAGACCGCTCTTTTTTATATGTCAGTCTATAAAGAAAATTTTATTTTCCAGATTTCTTTAAAATTGGAGGAAAAAAATCAAATCAATACAGTGATAAAATCAAATAAGTCTGAGGCGCTCCAGAAACAAGTCAAAGCAAAAGATCTATAATAATCCTATCAGGCTGAAAAAGGTTGTGAGACAAAGCTTTATAATATCCAGTGTCCGAACTGATACCAAACTTACATGCGATCACAATAACCAACGTCAATCATCTGCTAAATTTAATTGTTGCGCCATAATTCCTGCCGCTCCATTCTGCACTCCGATAATTTGGAGGAAAACCCGCAGCTTCGACAGAGGACTTGAACTCTGTCCAATGAGAAAAAAAAAGACCAAGAAGAAAAAGAAAACACATCGAGTGTGTACGCCGCCATACAAAACGGTTCACCCTATTACACAAACCAAATTAACCACTCAGCCAATATTGGAAGCCTAAGAGGTCCGATGACTGCCTCGCCAGTTCGTTACTTTCATTAGAAAGATGTTATTTGCCAAATAAACGGAATAATGAAAGTAATAAAGACAATTATAAACTCATTGGAATCATAAAAAGCGCGCGCACACGCGGAAGTTTAGCAGAGACAATACTGGGGTAATGCAGAGAAATAATGAGGACAATGTTTTATTTGTTGAGCGGTAGACTGTAGTATTTAAGGTGGGAAATTCGTTTATTAATGGGTCTTGAAGCAGGAAAAGGTTGGCTTTCTTGAAAACTGAAACAACTGTGCGCAAAGATTATTCAAATGTCCAATGTAACTGAAACGGATTTTTGCACCAGAACGTAAAGATGGCTCGTTCAAAACGATAGAAATATCGCTTCAGTGCAAAAGATCACAGACAAAATCGGTGCAAGTATTAAAAAAATGTCGGAGCAGACGGGCTGAGAGAGGAGGCAGAGGGGGAATACTCTGTGAAATCCTGCCCAAGGTATACGGTCGCTTAAAAGGCTTAAAAGCTTGGAGAAAATTGGATCAGGGAGAATCGTCACCCAACTTTCATTATTTCCAAGTGGTGTGATTGAATTAAAGGGCAAGATGGTGGTTGGAGAGGAGTGGGGTGGATGGGTTAGAGGGGTGGGCGGCGGCGGCGGTGGAGGGGTGCGTAATGGCGTGGTATTAAATTCTAATTAGAGATGCAGGGGATCAATGATAGGGAGGTTGGACAGCCCGGGCCCCCAGTGCCAGCCCAATAGACTGATGAGTTATTGTCATGTAAAAAAGCGCTAGCAATAAGACCAAACGCTTTGCTATTGTCCAAGCGGAAAGAGCCAAGTTTATTATGAGGACTATATGCTCTAGAGACCTCGGGCTAGGCGGCTCTTAGGGGGCTTTTCATAAAACAGGGCTAGGTTCCTATAAAGGAGGCCAGTTTTGGAGCAGGCGCTGAGCAGTGAACATCTACCCACCGTCCAGCCTTCTGCAAACCAGTTCAAACAAGTCATCTCTCCCCAAACTCAGAGAGCGCGTCCTCCTCATTTTTTATTTTCGTTATTATTATTTTTTTAATTTCAAACCCATTTTCTTAGGGTGCCGTTCTTTGCTTTTTTTCCAGGGAGGTGCAGATTTCAATCTCTACCGAGCCTTCTCAAATGTATAAAATGGAGTATTCTTACCTAAATTCCTCTGCCTACGAGTCATGTATGGCTGGGATGGACACGTCGAGCTTGGCATCGGCCTATGCGGACTTCAGTTCGTGCAGTCAAGCCAGCGGGTTTCAGTACAATCCCATCAGGACCACTTTTGGGGCCACCTCCGGCTGTCCGTCCCTCACGCCGGGGTCCTGCAGCCTGGGAACCCTCCGGGACCACCAGAGCAGCCCGTACGCTGCAGGTAAGCAGCGGCTCCGGAGCCTCAACCCGGTGTATTATAGGACGCCTTGATTGCATTTGAAAATGGAAATGTGTTTAGTATTTACCAAACGAAATTTGCTTACACAAATGAAAGAATTTATCACGTTAGAAGCGATTGCAGGCAAGCGGTAATTCGGTTATGGGGTTATACTATCCCAGTCACACCCAAAACCGCCAACAGAATTATCTTAAGCTGCCAAAATGATAGGCATAATTTATTTACTTTGCGATGAGACATAAAGCTTCGAAAATAATTAGATAACCAAAGACTAAAGCTCATTATTGACACTGAATTGGAGTTACAGTAGCAACAAGCGGGGCGGATGGCAACATTATGACAAGTTCTCAAACTTGAGCCTCAATCTGAGGAGCAACAATTAGTTTAACATTAAAATTAACCGCATCACAGGTCAGCAGTGTTATCAATTCTGAACTAATCCGCAGGTAATCAAATGCACGAGACAAGCGAGAGCTTTAACCCAACGTCCTTAACCGAATTTTATACAAAATATCCAATTTGAATTTACTTCCATTTGACAACATAACATATACACATAGGCGCTCGCGCACGCACACACACACATTCTTTACTTCCCGGATAAGACATCTAACAGTGGCTTTTCATTTGGTTTTACAGTTCCATACAAACTCTTCACGGATCACGGCGGACTGAATGAGAAGAGGAAGCAGAGGCGCATCCGGACCACGTTCACCAGCGCGCAGCTCAAGGAGCTGGAGCGAGTTTTCGCTGAGACACACTACCCGGACATCTACACCAGAGAGGAGCTGGCTCTCAAAATCGATCTGACTGAAGCCAGAGTTCAGGTACACAGCCCCCGACTTTCCAGCTGATTGGATTGGTTTTTATTACAAACGGTTGGATTGAGGATATATATATATATATATATACACACACACACATACATATGTAAAACTGAAACAACTTAAAGCTTTTCGTGCTCTGAACGTTTGACCCGCTGTTGCGCTATGACAGTTGTTTTTACTTTGGAGACTCTTTCGGATATTTAAACCTTTTGACCTAACAATATGAACAATAAAATTCAATATTATCTCTTTTGGTCACACATACTACTTCCGCCATGATTTCATATTGTATCCTTTTTCCCCCTCAAACCATCACAGGTGTGGTTCCAAAACCGGCGAGCCAAATTCCGTAAGCAGGAGCGGGCAGCCGCCGCAGCCGCAGCGGCCGCCAAGTCCAGTTCCGGTAAGAAAGCCGACTCCAGAGACGAGGACAGCAAGGACACTAAAACTACCGATCCCGACAGCACGGGAGGACCCGGACCGAATCCGGTTCCCACCTCCAACTGCGGCGGGCCGAGCCCCACCGCCGGCCAAGTCAACACCACCGGAAACGGACAAGTGGACCAGGTGAAGACCTCCGTGTCCACCGGCATGGGAGTGACGGCACCGAGCCAAGGCTGGGCCACCGCACCGGGGACCATCACCTCTATCCCGGACTCTTTGGGGGGGCCCTTCGCCAGCGTACTGTCGTCTTTGCAAAGACAGAACGGAGCCAAAGCTACATTAGTAAAGACCAGCATGTTCTAATGAAGCTCCACAGAGGGGGGAATAAAACAGAGCAGAGGGAATGAGAGGCGCGTCCTCCTTCTGCGGAGACTGAAAAGCAATCGCTCACGACAGACTTGAGGACAATAAAATGCTGTTAGAAAAAAAGACGAATACTCTTATTTTTACGCCTTGCGCCGTTTCTTGTGGTGAACAGTTTCACTGTAAAGATATCCATCCTGAGAAGTCATGCTGTCAATTAATAACAAAGTTGTTCTCTCTTGAAACAAGTTGGTTGACATGGTTTTCCTCTTGTTTCCTGTCAAGTTTCAGAAATAAATATGAACAAGAAGCAACTAAGGACTTATAAATGGGAACAAGACAGTTCATCATCATTGCAAACTTGATTTAAGAAAAGTGCTCAAGTGTTGACATCTTTCTTTTGGTAAGATTGCAAGCAAACAAAAAATCGGCGTAAAATCAATTTGTCTTTTAATTTTTTCTGATTTTTATTTTTACAGAATCTTAGTATCCACGACTGAGAATGTTCTACAAATTCATGGTGTGAAACCACAGATATTCAACTCCACGCTTTCGCATTTTGCTTTTTCTGACAACATGCTGTGTGGAAGTGACCTCTTGCAACTAAGTTTTTTTTGTCCACTCCAGGGCTGCTGAGAGTTTAGTTTCTTTAAATTATCGATGTAAACACAATTATTTCCTCAAGAAAAAAAAATGGCACAAATAGAACTGTTCACCTTTGACAGGAAATATGTATGTTTTGTGTGTCTTTCTACGGCAGTGTTTTGTGGCTCAAATTGTATAGTGTTAATACGTATTATTGTCTCCTATAGTTGGACCATAGGCCATACTCCCTCGTAGAGCGATCATAAAAGTCTTTTCGATGTTTTACTAAATTCCCTTGTAAGAATTTATTTTGGGTAAAAAAAGGGAATGGATGCAAACATTGTATTTATTTCTATATAATTTGCATGTCGTCTCTTTGTCTAATTTTACAATGATTTCTCTCCCATTTTGTGAACATTATGTAACATGTTTTGTCCATGATCCAAAAGTTATTTATATGTAGGTAATGAATGCTTATATTTAAGAAGGAAATATTTCTACATGTGCACATAGTTTTCCAGGTGTACCATTGAAATGATTGTTGCTGATAAAAAAAAATAATAAGTCCATGTTGTTTTTGGCTTGCGTTTTTCTTTTTGAAGGGGGTGGGAGGTCAAAATATTATACATTTTATATTTTGTAAAGCATCTTAAAGAAGACAAAATATTTTTCTCTCTTCTTTTCAGGTCATAAATTACCAATAAATAAAAAAAAATAAAAATAATCCTCCCGTTGGTTTGAAAAGGCTGGAAATTTCAGCACCAAGGCCAGCTCCTCACCACCTTAAAATTCATTAAAGTCCTCAATTTGTCTTTAATTACAGGGGAAAACAAAACAAAAAACCCACAAACAACAAAATAACACCCCCAAATTTTAGTTTAATCTACCAAAAGCTGACAATTATTTTGTCACTACTTAATTCTACGAGAAAAAAAATGGGACCCATTGGATAT
>JBAMYA010000001.1:16609444-16670844 GCA_037176975.1 Arrhamphus sclerolepis | reverse complement strand
TTTGTATTATATTATTTTGATACCAGACAGTGTTCAGTAAATGATGTTACGTTTAGAAATCTTGTGTATCCTCTTTTATTATTAGTATGATATTTTAGCATGCAAATTAAGGGGAAAACGTCATGGTATCTGCCGTAAAAATCAGCCAAAAAAGATCGGCAGCATATATCGCGATCGGCTGACACTGACATCTAAACGTCGGTATCGGCATCAGTTATAGAAAAACCCATATCGGTCGATCTCTAGTTTGCACTATCGATGTAATTCCTATGGATTCTGAAAGCTTAGAAGCACAACTTTGCGCTGATATTAAGCAATATCACACTGGAGGTGGTGCTGTTGTGCTGAATATCAGCACTGGTGTGATTCGGTCGTGGGCACGAGACAATTGATTTAAAAACTGTACTTTTGAGTTTAAACAAAAGCTTGTAATCAATTTCAATAAACTGCAAGTTTAAAAAGGCTTGGAAATTCCTCTTTATTTTGTTTCAAAAAAATATCAAAAGGTGACACTAAAGTATTGAACTGAACCTTGCATTTTGTGTATCGTTGCACCCCTAGCATATATATATATGTGTGTGTGTGCGTTTATATATATCAATGTATATATGTATGAGTTTGTGTTTGTGTATGTGCATCTGCATACTAAATAAATTACACAAAGAGATTCTGTATCTTCAAGTAAGAGTTTTTTTTTTTGTTTTTTTTTCTCCCTCAAATGATTGAATTCAGTTTTTATCTCTTTCTCATCTGGCTACTTCAGGTGGAGAAACCTTCCATTACCAACCGATCTGACTGTCTTATCTACCCTCCTTTGATTTCCATGCCTTCTGTAATGGATTTAAATGACACCAAATCCTCTCCAGTGTCATGTTTCAATTCAAGCACCCTCACTGCACCTGTTGCTTCACAGCCCTTAACACCTGAACAACCTTCTGCAACTCCCTGCTGTCCTGTTCTTAATCCAGGAATTTCCATAATGAATCCTTTGTCAAACCCCAACTTAGGTTTTCTCCCTAAAGCTGATGTTTCTGCCTCAGTCAAAGTCTTGTCATCTGTGACATTACGAAGCCCTGCCCACAACCCTGCTCCGGGTCTCAACCTGCCTCATATTTTCAATAGTGCAGTTAAGGCCAACGACAGATATAAAGACAATCCCAGCTCTCCAGCAGCAATTGCCAACCGAAACATTCCTCCCTTAGCCCCTACCTGGACTTGTCTTGCGTCACCCAACACCTCCACTGTAGCTTCTTCCCTCCAGCCAAGGAATGGCATTTTACATCTTTTTAAAGACGCACCCCACTTCCCCTCCAGTTCTTCTCTTAGGCCCCCTTCAAAGTCATCTGATGATTTGGTGTCAGCTGAAGTACGTGAGAGGATAAGGGAGCTTCTTTCCAAGTACAGTTTTGGTCTGTGGGCCCATGCTTTGCCCAGACTTTTCATGGACACATATAAGACGCCATTCCCTGAACATATTCTGCAGAACTTGTCTCTTTTGATTGATATATGTGCAGTGGAGTACCCGTTTCCAAATGACAAGAAGAAGGTAAGAGAATGATATGGTTTAGTGTTTAAAAATATGAGTTGAATCTGTCTTAAACAGTTATCATGCTTTCAAACATTAGGCCATGTCTCTTTCTATTTTAAAATAAATCTTCCTTTCATATATGGGATCATTTAAAGGGGACCTGTTATGCCTCCTTTTCAACAAGTTAGAATAGGGCTATGGGCTGTACAAAACATGTTCATGAAGTTCTTTGCACAAAATCACTCTCGCATAAAGAGATCTCACTAGCTCTATTCTTGCCAGTATCAGTCCCTTTCAGAAATTGCCGTTTAAGAGCTCTGTCACTTTAATGCTAATAAGCTGTTGCTGGCCACGCTCCACCTATCAAGGATATGCACATAACATCACAGCAGCGGAAGTTGGTACGGTTATGCCCACTGAGTGGCAGAAAGATGAGTGAGCTGGCTTAAATACCTTCTAAACTTCAGAACAATATCAAAAATTGGGGATTAGCTGGTGTGCGATTGTACGAACAGATTTGAAAAGCAGTCGGAGCTATCTTTTTACAGGCTATTGAAAGCTAAAGAAAAGAGAACGATGAATCATTGTCTTTTTTCAAAAGGAAAAGAGCTGTGCCGTAATGTTTGGATGAACACTATGTAAAGCAAGACTAACAAATGTGATATTCTGCAAAGTCTATTGAAAGGACTTTAAATAGTTTTAACATAACCGTCAAGTCAGTTTAGGTATGCTTATGATTTACTTAAAAAACCTTAAACATGAAATAGTGTGAGGAAATGGCCAAGATGACGCCAAAAAGCACTGCAAGCCTCGGTTTAGAACAAAATGTAAAACGTAATTAACACCTGTAAAATGTGTCAAATGGCTCCTTTGAATGACAGAAGCATGCCAACTAACAGTTAACAAGCAGTAGTCAGTAATTTTCAGGCTTCACATTGTGTATTTTCCCGGTGTTGAAATCATGTTCATATATATGTCAGGATATAAGATTTCTGGCCACATTTCAATGTTCGTTGACCACTTATTCTCTGGTCGCTCATACGGAACAAAGTTGACTTCAGTTGTCCTTAATTTCATGTCAAATTCCAGATTTTTCCCTGTGTCGCTGTGTTTACTAGTACAGTCCACTGTGTTAAGTGAGATTTTGTTTTGCTACTCAGTCCAACGGAGGGGCGTGGCCTATAGAGGAAGTGATGTAAAGGCATACCCCCGATTCCATGACCAGAGCACTCTGGGCAGTGTATTTCCGTGCATCCACGTTTAAAAAAAAAAAAAAAAAAGGTGATGTGAGCTGATTGATTAACAACCTCACGGGGTTAACAAGTCTGGACCTGTGCTGGAGCAGATCCGAAGCTTGTTCGTGTTTTACTATTTAGCACAAGCTAAACGTAGCCGCCAGCCCTACATCGCCTTGCAGTGGTTTTCTCCATTCCAATTTGCAAATGCAGCACACAGCCGATTGAGTCATTTTATAGCTTGATAATTTCTGCTGACTTGCCACATACAGGAGATACAGATCCCTCTGTCAGAAGGCTGCTGGCTAATCTTGCTGTGAACTGTCCAGGGTCCTCAAAGCAGTCTTGAAGTGGTTTGCACACACAGCAAGATTGTTGCTGGAACAAGGCCATCGAAAATGAAATGGAGCCAAGCAGTTCTTCAGTTCACTTAACCATAGCCATAGTGCTTGACGTCGGTGTTCGTAAATACCAGCAAACCCAAACAGGCGGATTTTCTTCTAACCTAGTGGGTGGGGTCTCTGGAAGGGGTTGATAGGTGAGGGGTGGTGCCAGCCCGGGTGGGTCTTCCCTAAAAAGAAGTCACACTAGTGGAGAGATCCAAATGGCTCATGATTCCTGACAACATAATCGCTCCACTGATTCACAGAAAATGGATTGATGGTTTGTTTTTGTGCTTGGAGTG
This sequence comes from Arrhamphus sclerolepis, assembly GCA_037176975.1. Taxonomy (NCBI): domain Eukaryota; kingdom Metazoa; phylum Chordata; class Actinopteri; order Beloniformes; family Hemiramphidae; genus Arrhamphus; species Arrhamphus sclerolepis. The sequence continues at coordinate 16,667,396 of JBAMYA010000001.1, read as the reverse complement.
TTTATAGGAACAGGAAAGACCCAAATGGAAATACAAAAACACACTAAAAGGGATATTTGCATAATAGATCCCCTTTAAAGGATCATTGGGGTGGGAAAGAGGACATGGACTTTGTCATCTGTTTTAATAATGACAGCATCTGTGGTCTTTAGGGCTCGTGGATTTCCTTGTTAGTTTGGATGTCGAAATGTGCATGTGTTCCTGTGTTTATTGTGATGTTTTCATGTGGTCAGGCTATCTTGTACAACTCCAGCCGGGGAGACATGAACATCAAAGACGGCACAGAAAGCCAGCTATGCAAAAGCAACCCACTCCCCTCTGGTGTTGAAGTTCTGAGTCCCAAGGTTCCTCCTCCTTTGGCTCTTCCTTTAGAGCAGTACCCCTCAGTTCTGGTTACTGAGGTCAAGAGCAGTAACGCTGTTACTATAAGGTAGGGCTGTGAAAAATTAGAATCACAATTATTTTAGTCAGCATTGAAGTTATGAAAATAGCCCCACAAAGGTGTGACATATTTCTAATGCAGATTGTAATTTTAATTCAGGTACATACAGAAGAATTTTCCACATGGCAATTAGAATATGTTCAGGTACTGTTGTAATTTGGGTGACTTTTAATCACATATTAAATCATTTACCTCTGAGTGGAATATCTGCTTGTGATTGTAATGTAAGTAAACCAGCAGAACCACTAAAATTGTGAAATTGAACTTTTATACGTTAATGGAATCTGTGAAACTGGTAAACTTAAACAATATATCCCATGCGTTGATCTTTGCCGCACGCTGCTGCAACATGTACATACGAATGCACCGCTCTCTACGCTCATCCGCAAGTGAGAATTCTGTCAGTTTGCATGACATTAAAGAGGGCCTTCTGACATGCCTGATTGCTTGTATTGTAGCTTGAAGCCCATGTTATCAGTACAGGTGCTGGTCATATAATTAGAATATCAAAAAGTTGGTGCATTTTAGTATTTCCGTTCAGAAAGTGAGACTTGTATATATTCATTCCACTCAGACTGATGTATTTTAAGTGTTTATTTATTTCAATTTTGATGATTATAACAGACAACTAATGAAAATCCCAAATTTGGGATCTCAGAAAATAAGAATCACTTAAGGCCAATACAAAGAAATGATTTTTTAGAATTGTTGGCCAACTGAAAAGTATGAACATGAAAAGTATGAACATGAAAAGTATGAGCATGTATGGCACTCACTTAGTTGGGGCTCCTTTTGCTTGAATTACTGCACCAAAGTGGCATGGTATGGAGTCGATCAGTCTGTGGTACTGCTCAGGTGTTATGAGAGGCCAGGGTACTCTGATGGTGGTCTTAAGCTCTTCTGCTTTGTTGGGTCTGGCATATCACATCTGGCTGTGCAAGTCTTTTGGTGTTGGTCACATGATATAGGCTTGGCAAATTAAGGGAAGTATACCCTATTATAATTATTTTGTTTGTAAGGTATTGTTATGGCCATGAAACTGCTTGGACCCTGACCCTAACTCTTTGCTGCTTTATTATAAATATTATGCTTTTAAAGTTTGTATATGTTTTTATTTAGATTTGTAGGTGAAAAGTACTCTGACAGTCAGGAAGTCATGGAAGATGAAATGCAGTCCTTCTACAGTATAGGTTCCAGACAGCATCGTCTGTCTAAGCCAGCTGTAGGTCAGCTGGTAACAGTCAGAGGGGAGGAGGGAAATGAGGTGGCGAGAGGGCAGGTCATGGAAGTTGTGAACTCTGACAAGGTCAAGGTATTCTTTTTTTTTTCCTTTTCTCAAAATTATAATTAATTGTAATTATTACAGTGTTCATAAAAGTATGGGAAGGGCTGTAAATTTTGACATTATGATTATTGATTATAATTATTTGGTGTGGAGGTATAGATATAGCTGGACTAACATGTCAGTGTCCACAGGTTTACTTTGTGGACTATGGCTTCTCTGTAGAGAGGAGTGGAACTGATCTGCTAGAGCTTCACGAATGCTTTCTCCATCTGCCATTCCAAGCTATAAATGTCAGGCTTGCAGGTGCGTAGAATCTTGAGTTTTTGTGTCACATTCAGGGGATGAAAATTATATCTATGTACAGGACAAACAAATATTGCACCAATATATGTACATATATTTTTCCATCTGCTTTCTCTTACTTCTGTCAGGGTTGGAGGCATTCAGCTCCCATTCATCGGTGCTATCTTCCTTGGATAAGCTGGCAGTTGGAAATATCCTGTTAATGGAAACATTAGAGCCACGCCAGCACAATGAAGTGCCTTTGGTTGTACTTTATGATACCTCACAAGATGATGACATCAACGTCAACTCCAACTGCCTAAAGGCTCTGCAGGACAAGACCATGAACAACCCTCTCTCTGTACGTTGACATGGTGATCTCGGCACATCCATCTCATGTGCATTTTGGGAGGAGCATGTTGAAGTTTAGTTTAAATCTCAACTCCTTGAATTAACAAACTACAATCTTTTTATTTCCTCTAGGCAGCAGTTATCTATCAGGATGTGTGTGTCTCAAATGTGTGTGCAGATGGCACCATATATTGTCAGCTGCCTTCCCGAGGAATTGCAAGACTGAGAAAATTACTTGAAGAAACAGAGGCCTACTTCATGTCTCAGGTTGATCTTTTGAAAGCACAATTAGAAAAACTGGCTTTACAATTACATTGTGTTTTAAAAGCAAAAAAAAACGAATGTGAACTATGTGGATGGGCATAAGCTCAACATGGGCCGTTGCGGGACCACAAAGTGTTTCTCCATCCTTGTCTGTTACCACGGTTACCAACTAGCTTGAGCCAGTGCAGTAATTTAGAACAATCAGGGTATTTAACTGGAACTTTCTTTCTTGGTGTCCTACAGCACTTTTTTTAACGGACACCCTGCAGCCAATCAGAATTAATTATTGACCCAAACCATGGTATAAACGAGCTTTAATACTCATGGAGACCAAACAAAGTTTTTCTTCTGCACTTGTTTTAGGGCAATTAGACAACTCTGCCAAAATGCTGCTATTATGAATAAAGCATGCTGCACATTTACCACTACATGACTGGATTGTTTGATTTAGTGCCCATATAACATATATATATAGCAGTGGATTCAGAATTATTAATTCCACAAGTTTTTAATCTTACTAAGAAATTTTGCTCATCTAAACAGGAGCCAAAATGAAGCTATGCAACAGTAAGTATGTCTTATATTGCACCTTAAGTTGTTTTTTATGTAGTCGGGTTGAATGAGTCTTGAGATGAATGTTTTTATTGGGCAAAAACCCTAACCCTTCAAAAAATAAATGGAACGTTACCGCGATCCGAACCGTGATTTTTTTTTTTAACCGTTGCACCCCCTACTTAGGGTGCTAGCAACAGTAAATCAGCTGTAAATCAACTTAGGATTCCTAGCCTAACTGGACTGCTAGCCTAACTGAACGCACTGTATTGTCATGCTAGTTTATTTGTGGTGCTCTGTCGTCACCCCCTGGGGTCAGTGCATAAATGCATCTGTTGACCAGATGTAAGTTAAGTGACATGAGTGAAGGTTTATGTGTACAGCATGTGCAAAATTAAGATGTGTGCAATTCTCCCAAATAATGTATTTAAATATAAGAGTAGTTGTTTGTATGCTGAAGTCTCCAGAATATGAGAATTTGAGTATGGAAAAAGTCTGGAATTTTGAATTTAAAAAAAATGTAGGAACCCTGATATTAGTAAATTTTTCAAAAAGTGTTCCCACAACAGATTTTTTTGTCTTTTTTTTTAAGAAGCCAATTTTCCTTTCTGTAATTGATGGATTGCTGTATAATTACTTTGATGTGATCGTCCCTTCCAGATGACATCAGAGTCCCTGGTCTCGAGACCATTCAGTGGCATGTTCTGTCTGGCCCGGTACAAAGAAAACTGGGCGAGAGCAGAAGTAAGAACATATCTAAAATGGAATCAAATAAAGGCTGGATGTGAAGTATATTGTAGCCAGAGTTGAAATCACATTCTGCTGCTTTGCAGATCACCAACATGCATGGCAACAGGGTAATGGAAATTCTCTTCATCGACTTGGGGGTCCCAGCAACTGTAGAAGTCACAGATCTTCGAGAAATTCCCCTACGTTTTCTGAAGGATTTTACAATCATCCCTCCACAGGTCAGTTACTATAATGTATGTGCTATTTGTCTCAGTTTCAAACAATCCCAGTGGCTGAAGTAGGATTTTCTTTTTCTTTTTTTGCCACTGTTATATTGTTGTTTATGTTTACAATTTCAAAATGTGTCTGAATTTGGAAGCTGATTTAACACTCTTGTTCATTGAAGTTAACAGTCCTTGTTCAGTGAAATTGTCCAAAAATGCTGCTTGCTTAAAATGTGTTGATGGTAAAATCTGTTGGTAAAGCAGGTAAACGTGCATGCTGACGTTTTCCCACAGGCTGTTAACTGTCGGCTAGCTGACGTTACAGTTCCAGATGGAGGCTGGAGCAACGAGGTCACTCTGGGGGTGAAACAGGCTGTCCTTGGAGTGGAAAACTGTAAAATGAAGGTATTCCTTGTGATATGTTAAGGTGAAGATGACAAAGAGTTTGAAGCACATTTTTGTTCATGGTTAGTGTTGTATTAATTATTTAAAAAATATCTTTGAAATATATACAACATCCAAATGAATCTCAAAAAAGGATAAACTTCTAGGTAAATTGCACACTGAACATTAGGACCATCCAATGATGAAGCCAAAAAAAAATTGATTTGCAACTCTCCATTGACTGAAATGGCAACAGTTCACAGCATGTGACATGGCACTGCCAGACCATAGCACTCCTGCTCCCAGTAGGACCCAGGGATCATAATCATATTTTTGGATTCAGGAGATTTTAGTTAATGCTCACATTGAGATGCTTGCGCAAACAATGTTATTTCCTCTTGGTCTGCAAGTTGGTTAGTAAGTGTTCATGCTTCTATCTTGTTAGATCTTGAAATCAGAAGACTACAAAGGGGACAAGGTGGTCTATATGTACCTGTTCATCGGTGGTGATGGTCAAGAGCTGCACAAGAGCATCAACCATCAGCTGGCCCAGTCAGAAATGTGGCAGAAGCTTATGGCACGGAGCAGCAATAATAATGGTAATACTGATAATTTCAGGCAATCAAAAAGTAAAGAGTCCTGGGTTACTTTCAGACCACACAATTTTAAGCCAAACATGTCAGTGACAGAGCTTGTCCAGGGGTTGCAATGTGAGCAGGCAAAAACTTCTTTTGTTGTTTTTTTTTTGTTTTTTTAAACCTACTTTCAACACTGTAGTACAAATAATCCCAGTTCCCCGTGTTTGATAACCAGTAGGGGCTCCCATGGAATATGAGGTGTTAGATGAAAGAAGTTGCACTCTTCTGGGGCCTTGTAGACCTTTCTGTGCTAGTGGCTTCTTCCAGTTATTCCAGGCAAAGTAGACAGGATCCCGCTCATTTCGCCATAAATGATGATCTTCTTGAACTGACAGGAGCATAGCCTGGAATTTCTTGCAAATTTCACCGCATCAACATTCTTTCCTGTCTTGTCCTCACGCTAAATCAGTGCATGCCGAATCAGTGGGACTTTTGAATTGTGGTGTTCAAAGCCTCTATTGCGCTACCCATGTTCTTTGTTTCAGTCATAGCACAGCATGCAGTGTTAGTTTTCTCCCTCAGATCATTTTAATATAATCAGCTCCTCTCTCCCCTGTAGTTATGCCTCATTTTCCATATGTGTTTTGTTGACAAACCAGGTACAGACACTTGTCAGACGGTTGAGTGACCTTGTCATATATGCAGTGTGTAATTCTCCATTGTAGACAAACCAGCAATCTGCTGACTCTGTAGCCGAGTTGTGTAGCCTGAAAATGCCTTTAGGAAAAAGAAAAGCAGATACTGTTTCTGGGAAACAAGTTAAAAATAAATTGGTAAGTGTAAAGGTGTAATAGGGAAATGTGTGTGTAATTACTTGCTTTGGGATATATGAACTGGTGTGAAAGGCAGACTCAGTTTTGCTCTTTTTCTAGGCTCCCCTGTACCAGTCAAATTGCCCCCGAGCAGTCCAAATCATGGAGCAGAGGAAGGTACTGTCGAAACTGGAATTGAGTCACTACCTTTACCCCCTCCACTTGAGCTTCCCCAGGTGTGTACTTTCTTTTACTGATACTTTTGAAAAGCCTGGCTTTTATTGGTCCACCAACTACAGTTGGCTGTTTTTCAGTGTGATCAGCCATAACCAGGCAATCAGTCTGATGTATTTCATTAAAATTAATTAATGAACAGCAGGATAGCTCAAACAAAAAATGTAAAATCCCAACCACATACAGTACAAGTTAGGATCATATCTTTTATATGGATATTCTAATCTACAGCATGATTTTGAAATGTAAAATTTTCTTTTAACATTGATTGAATAAGTATTGCACAAGCTTCATGATGTGATGATAATCACTGTTGGGATTGTAATGAACGGCCACTTAATTTCTATAGGACTAAAAAGATCTCAATGTTATGGTTTTTAAATCAGCCCTAGAAATCCATTATTAATATGACACATGCATATTTTTTGGGTTATTTAAGTGAACCTATAGAGCCTAGAAAGCACACTAAGTTTTGACCATTTTTGCATGGTATTGTAATTAATTTTCAAATTGCAGTAGTTCTTTTTTTGTAATGGCAGGAAAGTTTTTCAGTCAATATTTAAAATAATACAGTATTTTACTTTTGAAACAGGCATCAGCTACATCCTCAGACTCTACGGTTTTAGTGGACATTCACAGGAAGCAGCCACAGTAACACAGACAATAGCTGAAGGAAACTATAATGTATGAAAATGACATTAAAAAGAGAGAGAAAGAGCCTCAAACCAGCCACATGATGGGCTATCAGATTTGAGCTGCTGCTCTTGATAAAGTCCCATGAATCTACGAGAAAAATGAAACTGCAGAGCATTAAAAAGGCTGATGGCCTGAAAGTGATGACACGGGCACTGCCTGTTCTGGCTGTTTGTATGCTGACCTGCCTTAATATTATAATCTCCCTTAATATTGAGCAGGTTCTTAGTAAGGATTGGTAATATCGACAAAAATTAATGTCCCTGTACTTTTAGGCTGAATTCCCATTTGCAAGATTCAGTGCATTAATTGGGTTAAATGGTAACACATATGACGTTAAAAGCACTTCTACACCGTATTGATTAACATGTCATTTCTGACTGACTTTATGAAGTCAGAATTTCTGTTTTTCTTACAACTTTACCTTTCACTCTACAATATTAATCCTCAAATGGCCTTAATAGACCATATATTGAAGAGGTCTGGCCTCAGATTCAGAAAGTCCAGATAAATATGATTTATTTGTGTTATAAAAGCACCTTGAGTGGTCCCTGGACTGGAAAGTCTGTATAAGTACTTTTTTGTTGTTGATCAGGATAGTCACTTTGTAGGATCCTTAGCCAATTGACGAAAGACATTAATAATTAGTGATAGATCATCATCCCCACCATCACCAAAAAGACTCGGGTCTTAATAGGCAGAGCCGTGACTCCATAACTACAAGAAACCTTTGGTAATATCTTCTTTTTATACAGATTAATCTGCAATGTAGACCCAAGTAAATCTTACTGTGTAGTCTTTAGACAAAATGGATCAAAGTTTTTTTAAAGTGTATATATTCACTTTTTGCTCTTCTGACATTCTTTTCAGCCTGGTCAGAATATGGATGTGTTTGTGCCAATGGTGCACCATCCTGGTTACTTTGTGGTGCAGCCATGGCAGGACCTGCATAAACTGGAGGTGTTGATGGGAGAAATGGTTCTTTACTATAATGAAAGAACAAAGACCACCAACACAGCCATTCCCATCCAGAAGGGAGGTGTCTATGCTGCTAAAGTTGACAAAAAGTAAGTAATTAAAACTTACAACTAAAAGCATGTATACCTGGTATAGGTTTAGGTTAGATGTTTCTATTTCCTCCAATTCAAAATATATTGTAATATAGTACCATGTAAGAAGGTTATTGACTATCAAGTAAAATCTTTAACAGTTGTTCCACAAGACCTCTTAGAGCAGGAAATCATTTTATTGTCTTACTGTATTTTTCTTTTGCAACAGGGCTCCAACAGTGTTAAAGTGCGACATTTGTATTTTCCATTTTGTCTGACAACTTTGAGGGAAAGAAGAGTATGAAAAGACTTTTGTTTCTGTATTTGACTCTAAATAGGGAAATAGATGTTTCCCTCTTCCTGAAGCATAAAATCATTTTTAAAAGTTATTTATCAGACAAATGTGGTTGTCTTTCAACATTTGTTTCGGTCTGTCACTATGGGACACGCCCCTATGTGCTGTCTCCAGAAGCATTTTTACATTACGCCAGCTCTGAGTGGCAGGCAGAGGACCCTGGAGGGTCACCGGTTCAATCCCCGGCCGGTACCAATGATGTGGGCGGGGGGAGTGCCCGAACAAGCGCTTTCCATGTCCACATCCACGGATGAGGTGCCCCTGAGCAAGGCACTTGAAACCCCCGCCTGCTTCATGGGCGCCACACTGTGGCAGCCCACCCATCTGGGTCTATTAGCCCAGATTCGTTAAATGCGGAAAAGGAATTTCCCACACGGGGATTAATACTATAATAGTTTTAGTTTAATGTTGTCTTCCCATAGATTCTGTTTGAAAGTATTTTGGAGCCAGTGTGATTATGGATTAATTAAACCACTGATTTGGCTACATTGGTTTAATTGTTTAATTTGGCTGCATTGATCTATTTAAACCAGCATTGCTCTGCGAGAAAATGCATAAATCACTGTTTTAATCATGTTAAAAACGGTCATATTGCACATTAAATTAAACTGGAGATCACATAACGTATCACTTACACACTAAACACAGCTCCATGGGTAAGCGCTTGATCAAATATCAAAACCAAAGACAAACATCAAAGTTAACCCATTCATCATATTTCCATTGCTAGCTCTCACAAAGTGTCTTATGAAAGCTGACCTGTAATGATTCCAACAGTACCAACAGTGTGTTTTATGAAAACTCAGTAAACCAACAGCCAAAGAATACAAATATAAGTCATTTGTTTACAGTGAGTAACAAAAGTGTTCTTTCATTTGCTGTTTTGTGATAAAAAGTTGTATTTGAAGGCAACAAACTCTGGTTTTATTTAGTCCAACATGTCTGTTTATGGCCCTTTTGTCCAACAGAAGCTTTCGATTGGTTTACTACCAAGCAATCGCTTTGTTGTTGTTAGTCTGTGGTGTGTCTCCCACAACTTTTGATCCTGTGTTTACACATGAGAGTGCAGAGCATAAGAGTGAGCGGAGGGTGACATCTTGTGAGAAAACAAGTTACTACTTTGACTGATTTTTGAGAAAATTTTTATCAAAAATGGCAGAGACACACAGAAAGCCACTAACATTGGAGGGAACCATCAAAATTATATTTGAGGAAGATCCCAGCGGCTTAGTTTGCCCTGACAAGTCAGGGTAGACTCGGCTGACAAGAATCTTAACAGTCCTGACACCAGTGACTCGTATTATTCCTCCCACAGTCAGAAAGGTATGTAATGTCTAATTTATATTATGAATACATATTTTTGTTGTCAAGAAACCAATCTAACTCAGTATCATTTACCAACCTTTTTGCGTGATCCTGTGAAGTATATACTACTAGTCAAACAGGTGGACACACCTTCATACTTATGGGCTATGTAATTCCATACAGATTCCTTCACAGTTTTGGTGTTTTCAGTTTGAATCTACAATGTAGAAGTAAGGAAAGAAAAAAACATGTAGTGTAGGGTAGGGGTTTAAAATTTTTCAATATTGATACTAAAACTGATACTTTGTTGTCGATGCCGATACCTGATCGATACTTACATACATAGATGAAGTTATTTTAGACATTAATGGTAGTAGGGCTGGGCAATCAATCTAAAATTAATTTAAACAGAGTGGCTTCCCACACAGGGCCTGCTTTAACCTCGTAAACACTGCCTGGCACCACTTCATCCACTGGACCAGATCTGAGGTACCCTTTCGGGTTACATCGGTCAGGGGACTGGTCAGGCCAGCAAAGTTCGGCACAGACCTCCTCTTAATAACAAGCCAGCCTCAAAAACCACCTGACCTCCTTTCTGATCTTGGGTCGTGGACAGGCTGCAATCACTGCAATCTTTTCTACCTGCACCGCACCTGCCCACAACCCATGTAGTACCCCAGGTACTGTACTTCCCTCCATCCAACTGCACACTTGTTCGGGTTATCGGTGAGCCCAGCCTGCCTCAGTGACAATCACAAACTCACAATAATTTTATACAAATATGTACATGTGTAGCTATACACATACTTCTCCCCCATTATTCTGAAGTCAACATACTCTTAAGCCATTTAATGAAATTGCTATTCAGACATGGTAATATACTTGAATGTTTTTTCATTCTTATTATGTATTCATTTTAAATGTCACATTAACTCATTTCACACTTTTACTGTTTCATAGATCGACACAGACATTTATATTTGTAAGGTATTTTACTTTCTATCACCAAGAGCATATTATATTGATTTGAAAGCAGGCTTCCTGCCCTCAGCATGATGGGAGTGTCACAAAATGATCAGCTAACATCAGAGAGCTGGGATACATTACGTCAGCACATGTCAGCTACCACAGAACAAAAAAATCACATTTTGACCAACGACCTGTCCAAAAAAACAGAGGGGAGATTTGCTGTGGATAAGGAGAGACGACCTTCTCTGTGTGCAGTGAATGGATACATGAGAAGCTTTTCAATGCAATAGGCTTTGCAATAGGCAGTGGAGAGACAGTAAAGAGAAAGATGACATAGCTGGTGTGTGGACTGCCCAGAAAACCTTCAGAGCAGCTGCTAATGCAGATAGTGGAGTTTGCTGAAGATTCCGCACATACCCCCCATCCTGCCTCCACCCCCACCACATGGCATGTCCATGTTTTATTACAGTGAGGTCTGCACTGTAAGAGATGAATGATGCTGTCGTTGCAGAAAGTAAAAAGATGGTGTTCACGAATATATCTATCCTTTTACGTAGATTTTGTAATCATCGTAGAAGTGTGTTCCAGAGATGATAATTAATTCATTTTGGGTTATATAATTTTCGAGAAGAGGCCTTAAAAAGAGGCTAGAGATTTTTGAGTTTACTTTAGAACTTAAACAAATTCATCTTTCTTTCACAGCCACAGAGCCACTATAAAGCAACCTTATTTAAGCTTTAAACATCTCTGTCTGTTTGAACATTCTTGTTGTTGGAGCTGGGCATTTAATCAAAAAATGAATCAAAACTAACATTTGCAACCAATAATTGTTGTAATTTTGCTCATGTCAGTTATTTCAATAGTTTCAGGGGTTATGTATGGTCATTAAATGACCATACATAGTTAAACTGTGTTTTTCCTTTTACTTGTTTTAAAATCAAAGATGTATACTCTTAGGAGAAAAATTGCTAAGATACAAAATAATTCTCATTAATTGTAATCGGGGTAACTTATTCAGTTAATCACTGCATTGATTTCCACCAATCATGCTGAAAATATTCTGGCAGTATATTGACTGTACATTAGAATATTTTCTGAAACAGTGTCAGCGATTACTTTTTGATACTAACTTTGAACAGTTGCAGGGCTTTGTTATGCATGAATAAATCCTATTTATTTATCTAATGGTGGGGGAATGAGTGCATTGTTCCAGTTAGTCCTTGAAGTGGAACAAGGCTTTGGGCATGTTGGGGCTCAGTAAAAGTTCACCTGCCTTTGTTGTCCATTCACGAGAAATCAGCAAAAATGAAAAATAAAGGTTGCTATTATTTGATGATTGTTGAGTACATTGATGCCTATCTGTGTTTAGTTGGCACCGCGTGCAGGTGAAGGGGATTTTGGCCAGTGGACTGGTTTCTGTCTACGAGTTGGACTATGGTAAACATGAGCTGGTCAGCACCACCCTCATCCAGCCTCTTCTGGAGGAGTTCAGACAGCTACCTTTCCAGGCTGTGATTGCAAAACTGGCAGGTTGGTATCTGTCTCTGCTGATTTCCTGATTGAAATGTGAAGACACAGTACATGATGTGTAAAATCTTGGCACTCTACTAATGTTGATGCTCTCTCATGCATGGAGATGATGCTTTTTTTCTTAACCCATTCTACACTTTACAAGTATCTTTTCTGATGATCAAACATTTGGTTTAATGTCCACACTTCTTCTTTGTCCTGCAGGTGTGACGCAGCAGGAGTGGTCAAAGGAGGCCTTGGTGGTGTTCAGGAGTTACGTGGAGAAACGAGCGCTGGTCGCACAGGTGGACAGTGTGCATAATGTTAAAGGCGAGCTGTGGGAGCACAAGTTAACGGTGTACCTGGTGGACACTGCTTCGGAGGACAGAGATCTTTGGGTTCACAGCATCATGACTGACTTAAGTGATATGCTGTCTTCTTAGGACACTTCCGCAAGCACAATGTTAGATTAAACACACTTCTCGTCTCTAAGTTGAACCCAGTTTTGTTTTATATTTGTTCTTCTTGTGCTTTGAGTTGATTTCTGTTATTTTAAGTTTGAAACTGGCCTGAATTTTGCCAATTTGAGTTGCTGTTTCTGTACAAACATTACCTGGGTACAATACTGAGGCCTTTTCCTGAAACATTTCAGATATAAGAAAAAGAAAGCATATGGCAGTAGGCTCTGCATCTGGTAGGAAAAACCTAGTAAAGTAGTTCAAAATGTAAAATTGCTTTAAAAGATGTTCCTTTCCCTTGTTCATGGAAGAATGCTTGTAGAACCCATCAATAGACAAGTTTTTCATTTCTGATTAACAACCAATAAAAAAAAAAACCAAAACAGCTGTATTTTAATTCACTTTAAGATATAAAAGCAAATACAAGGTTGCTTCTAATACAAAGTAACCAATGCGTCCGATAATAGACACAGCAGCGCTTCGTGACCTCACTAGAGTGACGGGGCAGCGTGTGGGGGGAGGAGGGGGAGGAGGAGGATCTCCAGTGAGTTTACTTTGCCCTTTGCGGGAGATGAGTTTCAACCTCAGAAAACTCGAGGAGAGACAGCCAGTCACGGGGAGGAAGCCGAGGAAACTCGGCGTGGACGCTGAAAGCTGCCGGATTCGGGACTCTCCGCGGGTCATGGACGCTTCCCTGTAGCGGACTTCAGGCGGGTTCCCGACTTTGAGCTCTGCAGCGGCGGACATCGCACCGCGACTCCAGGCGGCTCCGAGGGAAACCATATCTGGTCAAAGTATTCGCTGCTGTCAACCAGCTGGCGGCCGTCTATAAATAGCGCTGGAGGAGGTACGTAAATTAATGCAAAAACTTAGTCTATGAGCAATAAAGCAGACTAATAAGTGAACACTGCTTCATTTGTTGATAGGTAAGACTTTGCATCCAGAAGATAACTTCACTTGAAACCAAAGAGGATGGTTTATTCTTGTCAGTGCCGCTGGTTTTCTTCATGCAGAATGTTTTGAGAAGTTTCTCTTGTGAAGGAAGTGTTTTTAAACTAATCCTTGACAGATGTTGATAATGAACGCATCACTCTAGATTGAGCCGAACCTTATAAATAGGTTGAGTTTCATCTTATTTCGGTTAAGCAGGTGCTTCATGCTCGTCAGAGGTGAAATGGCATCTTTGCCTCTGACCTATTGCTGCCTGGTTTTTCCATCTATAAAAATGGTAACAGCCAGAAGTCCATTCACTTCTTGGTCTGGTGACGTTTCAAGCTGAGGAAACGCTGGTTAGTGAAGGGACCATCCATAAAACAAGACACTCTGAAGACATTTCTGATGCAGATGGAACAAATGGCCTGGCCACTGGTTCACGACAGCAGAGTGGGCTGCTGTGGCCTTTACTTCTCAGGTTGTGACGTGAGGACCCTTAATGGTCTCCACAGTGGAATTAAACAATGGATGAGTTTAGTGGGCCCAACAAAACCACTAACAGCTTAATTTAGTATTCTGGATCACTTGATCATGGCTTTTATGGTTTCATGCATAGTTCCACTGCTACACCTGACTACAAACACCATGACACATTTATTTCATTCACAGTAGAAAGACACAATTATGCAGTTTCCTGTTTTATTAATATGAAACGTAGAGGTCTTTGAGTCCATGAGAATTGGAATTCCTATTTTGTCACATTAAGAAAGTGAACTTAAACATGCTAGTTACTCGTGTTTCACTGCATGCTGTTTGACATACTGATTTATTGGATTTATATACAATATTGGATTTATTGGATATTGGACAGAGTAGGAGTTTTATAGGAGATGTGTAAAGAAGGAGGGGGTGATACAGGTTCACCAAGGTTTACTTGAAGGATTCATGAACTACAGTGCTGGAAAAGCAGGGTTTTTTTGTTTTGTTTTTACTGACATGACATGAGATTTATTTTTGACAAAGACTTTGCTTATACAAGACCAACTTTCATATAATTGTGCCTCAAGTCGTGTAGATTTCTTTCCCTTCTGCTCAGTGTACTTCCAGTATGAAGTAAAAGCTTGCAGAAACTTAGTAAATACAGGCAGGGGTCTGTTTGATATCACCAGAAACAGGTCAGCATCTTCCAATAAATTTGCAGTGTTATTTGGAGTTCAGCCCAGTTCTTGATTTTACATTTTGGAAACTTGTCTTGCACTGGTTCTTAAAGAAAGCAGAACAAAAGAATGGCACGCACTCTTAAGACTGCTGCCAAAACACACTTGTTGACGTGTTTGATCAGAAGGAAAGGTTTGCTCTCGCATTGATGCGATGCACTCATTTGGGGAGTCCAGCATTTTCTACTTGATTTGAGACTCCTCTCATGGTTTGATCCAGGCAGGTCCTGCAGGGTTATAGTTGGCACTGACGTGAGTATTCATGAGTGGCAGCTGAGCTCAGCTCCCCTCCAGCAAACACAAGTAACGATCCAGGGTTTAGAGTTCACCTGAATGCTGAACGTTCAGCGTTGGGACTCACGTATGTTCCGCTGCAGCTCAACCTCAATCTATTGTTCCACATCCAGGAGAAAAAAAACAGGTCTCAGCTAACTCGTGTCTGAAATGAAACTAAAAATGGGCTCCAGACCGGGTTTATGATTATTATTTTCCACAGAGCGCTTTGAGAAAGACATGAGCATTTAATCTTTTACACGTTAGCGACTAAAACCAGAAAAACTATATAGCAGCACTAAAAGCAACTCTCAAGCAAGTAGTTGGATGTTTTATTGCAAATTTGTTTGTAGCTTATTTTTTTTCTTTGTAAAAACATTTTTGACATCTTCTACATAACTCAGCAAATTACTCTCAACTACTATATAATCGTATATAATGGTGTAACGGGCCACAAAAATCTCAGTACGGTACGTACCTCGATTTTTAAGATTTCAGTTTGTTATACTTTTTTTGGGGGGGGACAGTATGGAAACAAAAATGCAAAACATAAATTTGCTTGTTGTTTATAAGGATCTTTTGTAAACCAAGCAAACATTTTAAACATTTTAGTCAATTTATTCTCAAAAAGAAAATATGAAAATTAAATAGAGAATACTCTTAGTAAAGTGCCGCTTGGTAATAAATTAAGTAAACAATTCTCAAATAAAAAAAAATACATATAAGCTTTTCAATAAATAAATCAATATAACTATTACAAAACCAAAATCCTTTCTGCTTGTTTATGGAGGTTAACACAACTTTTCCATGTGTAAGGTACGATGGATGGTGTCGTTGCAAGTGAACCAGCATGTTCGAAGCTCTTCTGCGACTTCTGTCTGCCTTTTAATATCAGATCTGCACAGAGCACTGATCATTTTAAATCATTATTAAAAACACACCTATTTTCACTGCCTTTTTCTCCAGCTTTAGCATTTTAACTTGGCTTTTAGTTGTGTGTTTATATAGCCTATTTATATTATTAGCGCTGTTTTACTCTTCTGTTTTGTTTTATTTTATATTAGTTTATTTTTATTATTATTTCGGGATTTTATTTTGTCTGTACAGCACTTAAGTCAGGAGAGTGTTGTAAAGCTGTTCATCTCCAGGCCAATAGGGGGCGTAGCGTTTTTACCCAGAGACCAGTCTGCTATCCCATCTGTGGTCCTCGCATAAACACACTGACCTGGCAATGCTTTCTGAAATAAAACCAGGAAGTGGGTCATGTAGAAACTGATTATGTTGGACCTCCTTTCTGAAACGGACCCCAGGAAAGAATGGAGACCGAGAGCTGGAGCTGGAAAATTATTAATTATTATTAACAATAATAATTATTATTATTATAACACTGAGCAGCAAATGCTCAGAAAGGGGTTATGGAGAAACTCCATAAAAAGTAACTTGAGCTGGTTCCCACTCCATAGTAGTCGTCTCTTCTGATAGCCGCTGCTACATCGAGTTGATATAGCGGCAGCTAAATTCAAAAACATCAGTTCGAGCCTGCTTGTTTGCGTGGGACACATCTCTGCTGTCCACAGCCACACAAACGCAGTCGTACCAGATTCACCCAGTGGATTCACACCCAGTGGTAGCAGATTCTTCTAAAATGGATGTCAGACTCTAAAGAACATTTCCCCATCAAAGCTCCAAGGTATTAAAAGAAGCACTTGCTGTTTTGTTTTGATAATTATCGCAGACCAATCGGGATGCCCGGTTGTGGCGCCCTTCCGCTTCCCAGTGTCTCCCTCCTTTCCTTCCATCCTATCCTCCCATGAGTCGGGCGCAGCTGCCATGAACTCTCAAGTGTCTGTGATGTTGCGATGTGTGGGTCCGCGGGGAGTACTTGCCTGGTACCCGCGCTTGTCTCTCACTGCTGCCTCCCGAGATCTGTGAGCCTCTACCCACGCTATAAATATAATATAGTGGCTACTTACATCAGTAGCGATATCGCTAGGCTAGCTTGTCTTCATTCTCAGTTCTTGCTGGCTGATATTAACATTGAAGTAATCATCTAATATAAAAAAAGACAACATTCTAAGCTGTCTTGTAATGGACATTCGTGACATTTGATCTAAATAAATAAATAAAAGCAACTATTTCATAAAACTAACCTCATCTACTGAGGAATACTACTAGAAGTTGTGTTTGAGTACGACTTCTCCATTTTCCGGATCAATGACATTTCTCGGCTACCGTAGATGGAAAGAATGGTTGCAGTTTACGACCTCACCACTAGATGGGAGAAAATCTTACACAGTGTCCCTTTAAATGGGGGGCGTTGCAAACTAAAGCAACTCATAGAAGCTTTTATCATCCGACTTGGCTCATAGCTGCAGGAGCTGCAAACCTTTTTTTTTTTTCCTTCCTTTGGCGAGGGAGGGGCGAAACAACCGCATAAGCGATGATGATTGGCTAAGGTATTGTAAGGTATTGCTTTCATGGTAAGCCAATCAGAGGCAGTGTTCAGTTTACACGCAAACAGCAGCCACACACACCCAGTCTAGCAGAGGTAACCTGCGGGAACGTCGTGTCTGGAGGGAAGGTTGATGTTTTCAAAGAGGAAGTACGGATGCTAGGCTACTGTCTTCTCCTTCAGGTAAAAGGCAAGAACATACATGTGAATGGTACATTATGACCCAGAACACAATGTTTGTCCACGTCCGATATAAGCAACTCTAATCTAATTAAGCATCTCTCAACGCCACACACTTCTACAAAGCTAGAGGCCAAAAACACCGTTGTTGTTGATGACGATGATGATGATGATGATAGCAGAGCAGAGGTCCTTTTCAAAAAAGCAGGTGATGTAGAAACTCCGAGTATGTTGAACCTCAGAGGGAAACTGATTTTTCTGCTTCACAAAGTGAGGTTACTGAACTCTGAACCAGAGCGCTCAGGTGAGCCGGTTTCAGAAACTGACACTCAGTCTGTTACCATGGTAACGCACTGTTCTAAGCCTGGTCAGGAGCAGTTTTACTTCAGCATACCAGAGTTTCTTTCTGTCTCATCTCCTTCATGAAGCCGAAA
The DNA here is from genome assembly GCA_037176975.1 of Arrhamphus sclerolepis. Taxonomy (NCBI): domain Eukaryota; kingdom Metazoa; phylum Chordata; class Actinopteri; order Beloniformes; family Hemiramphidae; genus Arrhamphus; species Arrhamphus sclerolepis. The sequence continues at coordinate 16,649,432 of JBAMYA010000001.1, read as the reverse complement.
CGGGTTCAGTCTGAGAATCGATCATATAACGATCGTCTTAACGATGAAATGTCGTATTTTGCGGCAGTAAAGTATGTTGATGATCTGAATTAATAGTTTAATGTGGTCAAACCATCCATGACTTCTACTTGTGACATCCTGATGATTTTCTTTAAAGTGCGTTAGGGCCCCCCCTCCCCCCCCCCCCCCCTCACCACCACCACCACCACCGCCCATAAGCAAAAGATGGAAAAAAAATTACCCAATCATTACTTTCCCTTGTAACTTCTAATAGTTACTTTTTAAAAGTAACTTGCCCGACACTGTATGGACTTGTGCCAGTCCAGACTAGTGGCATTTGTAGAAATGATGTCTTCAAAAAAAAAAAATACAGGGTTTCATCTAGTTAGATCCAGGAGAAGTTGAAATTTGCCTTTCTACACCACCACAATGGATTTAAGATCAATCAGTCAAGATGGAATGTACATTTTCAGCTATAAGAAATTTCACAAAAAATGGACATTTAGGAATTATAGCCATTTAAAGAAAAGCAACTATTTTCAATGGCTCAATAGTATTTGAACAATTGACCTAAGTGAAGTTCACTGGGCGTGTGTTGTCCCCTCCCTCGTTATTTTAAGACAAAGGAAGCATATATAAAAGGTCTGGAGTTGACAGCGGGTAGTGAGTTGGAATTTGGCAGCTGTTTGACCGGAGACTCCAATCTGAGGTTCAAGGAGATCTTGATGTAAGTGTAGGAGGCCATCATTAGGCTGGGAAAAAACAAACAACTGAAAAACCTCTACATGGCATTAACAGAAATCAATAATATTCAGGAGAAGGTAGATGTGTCAAAATTTACAGTTAAGTAAAAGCCTTTGAGTGTATGAACACGGGGTTTACTACAACAGTGGTAACATTCAAGAACAGGAAAAGTCACTTTATACTTAATCAGAAAACATTAAAAAACAACAAAAACAACTCATGTTCTGGAATTAGATTCTCTGGACAGATGAAACCAAGAGAAACCTGTATCGAAAAGATGGGAAGAGAAAAGAATGGAAGGAAACGGACCGGTCACGATCCAAAACTACGACATCATGTGTCAAACATGATGTAGCGGCCCGTGAACAGGCTGCTGAGTGTTTAATTGTGATGTGAAGCAGTTGGATAAATTCGATAGAGTTAAATACGCTTTGCTCACGTTCACCTGAGCGCTGCACAACTGTTAGGCTAGTACTTCACAGGGAGGATGGGTAATGGCCCTAAACATACTGGAAAAAGCAAATCAAGACTGTTGAGGGCAAAAAAAAAGAGCATTCTTCAAACTCCCCCTGACTTCAGGCCGATAGAGCATCATTTTCATTTATTTAAGGCAAAACTGGAGGTGTAAACCCCACGAACAAGCAGCAGCTGGTGGTTGCAGTGAAGCTCCCTCCATTAAGAAAACTCACCCACAAACTCCAGACCTCATTGACGTCAGCGATGTCACTATTTTCTCAAACACTTATGAAAGTATTCCTGTAAATGGAGCAGCTGTGTTTTAAAACTTTGCTGTAATTCCTGAATAGCCATTGTCATGTTTTGTGAAACGTCTTAAATTAAAGCTGAAAGTCTCATCTTCACTGCTTTACTTCAGATCAGCTGTGGTGGTAAAATCATGCAAATGATCCAGATGCTTCCACACTAAACTGTGTCTCTTACTGATTCTGACATGTTCACGTCTCTTTACTCTGACTGTGGTCTGTTTTAGGTGTCCTGCTTTCTCTGAAGCCATCTGGACTTTTGTCTGCTGTTGCTGCTGTTTGACTGCTGTCGGTGGGGATCGTTGAGGTGAGTCCAGTCAGACGCTGCAAAACTGAGGCCTTTCTCTAAACCATCGTCTTCACTGCTAGTGTGTACTGGTCAGCAGTAGAAGTAGTACTCTCCTGATTGATTACTTTGTTGTTCCAGTGGGAAGTTTCTTTCCACAGTAGACATAAACCACATTTAAAACATTTACATAACTGATAAAGCCATTGGTCAGTGCTTGCTGGAGTACGTGCCCTCCTGGATTTCAGAGTCCTGCACCTGCAGCCAAAGGGAAAGACTTTGAAGTGGTTGTCTTGTTGAAGTGGATTTTTGCTCTCATTGAGTTCTGAGATATTGGGTGTGGGAGAGTGGATTATTTTTGAGGCTATGAGTGTGATGTTGTGAAACTGAGAGGATGGTGTAAAAACTGGAGGAACAGTACCAGAAAATGGGCTGGATTCTGCTCTTGTACAGTAGCAACAGAAGATGGGGACCAATGGACAGGACGCGGAGTGAACAGATAGTATGTAGTCTTTGCTGTGAGCGTTTGTGGATGGCAGTTATGGTTAGGTTATTGTCCAGGGTTATTCTGAGGTATTCAGATTCATTGACCTGTTCTGTCCTGTTGCTGCCAGTAGAAATCTTATTCAGGCTGGAGGTGGTTGTGTTGAAAACCAGTTCCTTCGTTTTCTCTCCACTGACGTGGAGGAGTCGGCGCTACGCCACCATGTGACGTGAAATGAAATGAGAGACGGTGTTGTGACAAGCGGTGATGAAGTTGTGATCATTGAGGAGAGACTGGGTTGGAGTGTCATCGGAATATTTGCAGGACGTTGTGACGGGTGAGGAGGTCATACGGTCGCGTATGTGCGTGTAAGGAGGAAGGGACTGACAGAGGTGGCGTCAGATGTAGCAGATCCTGTCCTCACAGTCAGATGTAGCAGATCCTGTCCTCACAGCCTTTGGTCTCTTACATAGAAAGTTATGGATCAGGTGGTGTTAAGCTCATCTAATTAATTTATGCACTCTTTCCCTTTTTACACTCTTTCTACTTTGTATTAGTATTTTCTTTTAAATATCTCATGTTGTGCTGAGTTGTGGTGGTGCTTCTTCTGCCTCCAGGTTGAGTATTACGAGTCGTGCTCTTACTTTGAGCACTTTGAAATAATCTACCTGCACTTTGAGCTCACCTGATTGGTTCAGTGGATCCATTCCCCCTTTGTGTGTTTATTTCTTTCAAAATCAGCTGTTTAACAATAGCGTGCAAGGTGACTTAATGAATAATGCAAAGCAGCATAGAAATACAGTCAATGTTGCTCATAGTCAACGTCAAAATGATCTTGTACTGACGTGTGAAAATCATGCTTAAATACAGAGTAAAAAAGGAAAGAAGTTCACCTCTGGTACTGATTTTTCCAAAAGTGTAACAGTACAACTTGCTGTTTTCCAGTTAGTTCAAATGTTGATCTTCTCGCCTCACCTGCCTGCCCTTCAGGAGTGTCTGTATTTGGTTTAATGCTCTCTTTGAAATAACCGACCAGTAGATGTGTTTTTAAACAAGCATTGTTTTTTCAGGTGCGCTGTCTAAAATGTCGAAGATAAAGAAGGACATGGAGAAGTACAGGGACATAGACGAGGACGAGCTGCTGAAAAAACTCTCAGAAGAGGAGCTGCAGCGGTTAGAGGATGAATTAGAGGAGCTCGATCCTGATGTAAGTTCCCGACCTCGTAATCCATGAGAGCGACTTTCTGCCAGTCTGGAGCTTCAGCGGAGAGTTGAGGGGTCGTACAGAATCAGTGAAACTGTTAATATAATACTGACCATTGGGCCTTACAGACTTTACATTATAGAAGTGAAATTAAAGGAAAGAGTTGGGTATGGTTTTTGTTTTCCAGGTGCTTCTGTTTTGGGTTTTACAGATAGTACATGTAGGGAAAAAATATAAGTTTACTGTAACAATTAGTTACAGTAATGGAACAATTTCTGTCTTGAACTCTAATTATTACTTTGAGAAATGTAAATGGAATGCAATGATTTGCAAATGTAATAAAGCCACATTTTACTCTCATTTTAAACTTTCATGGGAGCAACTTAAGTATTCTGGTCAAAGCTTCCCCGAGTGAAAAAATGACAGTTTCAGGATGATGATCTTCAGCTCCAAGACGTGTAGAGGAAGAGGGGATGCTGCACAGAGGTAAACCCTGACCCGAACCGTGACTGAAACCCTGACCCAGACCCTGACCCAAAACCCTGACCCAGACCCTGACCCCAAACCCTGACCCAAACCCTGACCCCAAACCCTGACCCAACCCCCTGACCCAGACCCTGACCCGAACCGTGACTGAAACCCTGACCCTACATTGTAGAGACGTGTTGCTGCCATCAAATCCTCCGTTATTATTTTCTGAAGCTGCTGTGAATAAAACATGAGTTTATACGATCTGCAAAATCACTGCATTCTGTTATTTACATTTTACTCTGTTCAGGGTTTCAGTTTTTCTTGGGTTTGTAAAAGGACAACTATGTATGTACCAGTTCAGTATCAGTTACCTGTTTTTAAGCTAATCATTACACAGCCTCCATGTTTTTTCCAACACTTTTCAATTAGATAATTATATATTTGTATTAGCATGCAATTAACATTTGCATTAACAGCTGGCTGAGTCAGAGCTGATATGATCTGTTTTGAGAGGAGGCTGAATTTACTGCAGGTCTGTCCAGTGGGTTTTAATGTCTTTTATGACATTGCAGTAGGTTTCTGAACTCATAAACACCTTTTAAAGTAACTAGTGACTGCTGCTGTCAGAGAAATGAACTAGTGGAGTAAATAATTAGCTTTTTTTTGTCTGAAATAAATGAATGTGAACTGATAGTAGTAGTAGATTTTCCCTTTTTTTTTTAACTTATGTTCTCATTTTCTGAGCACAGCTCCAGGAATTACACCAGAAAATGATAGCATCAACTTTCAGTCGATCTTTCAGATGTTTTTATTTCTGCATGATGTCGTCATAACCCTCAGTGATTCATGATGGCTGAGATGAAGCTGTTTTAGCTTTCAGATGAATGTTTAACTGCTCACAAAGGGACTGGAGTCGTCCTCGGTGCCAGAGGTATGACTGGAGGGGGATAATGTTAAGGTCTGTGTGTGTGTGTGTGTGTGTGTGTGTGTGTGTGTGTGTGTGTGTGTGTGTGAGCCTGACGCCAGCTCTCTGTGACGTAAACATCAGACGCAGTGAGAAGGCTGTGTGTGCGTCATGCTTGTGTGTCTGTTCATGAGGGTCACCTGTTACCCAACAGTTAAGTGCCCATTTGCTTGAAACATGCTGCAACTTTCCCAGAAAGTCATCCCACACCACTTCCAGTAAAACTCCAGTAGGGGTGGGGTGAGGGGGTGGGGGGGTCTCACATTGGGCAGCTGCACTGTGATTTTTACAAAAATAAATGAAAAGCAGTGATCAAGAGAACAGTTTGTCCGGAGTACACACTTTGACTTGGCCTGGTTCAGTGTGTTTAACTCTTCTAAATGGTTATCAGCTCGTGGCTCCTTAAAGGGACTTGGAGGTCGTCACTGCAGAGATTTTAACTGTTTAAATTTTCAATATCGTTCCTGGATTATTAAAATGCTGCACGAAGGTGAAGAAGCGCCGTCACCTAGACAGATGTTTCAGGCGTGTTATCTACGAATCACATCGACAAAGTGGCTGAACGACGGTCCCCTTGTTGCTGCAGTGAGACCAACATGCAGATTAGAGCTCACATGGGCCAAAGATGCTTTCCCTGCACACGCTGGCACGCAGAGGTGGAAAAACGCCAACGGGAGGTCGCGACAGCTTCACAGCAGACGAGATCGTTGGGTCTTTAGACGCTTAGTTTACTCTGTATGAACGTGCTTTGGGAGGAGATTAAGTCTTGTTTTACTTACCAAAGGACTCAAAGATGTGGAATAATGAGTTTGCTCCATCGTCCTAATTAAGTGTCAAAGAAATACTTCCAGGAGGAATAAGTTGTTTTTTTTTGTTACCCTCAGACTGGTTAGACACAGTTCAGTTTCCAGTGAGAGACTCACTAAAAAATAAAATAAAATAGTTACAGCATGCAGGGTCAAGGTGGCTGTTGCTGTTTTTGATAAAGAGTGATTGTTCTGAAAGAAGATGCTAATAAAGTTATGTAACCTACCCTTTTAGTGTCCCTTTGTACATGCGTGGTTATAACTGCCCGTACGGGCTTGAAGGTGGGTGCAGCACAAGTAGAGTGCTTCAAAAAAAAAAAGATTTGAGAAGCTCTGCTCCAAGACATGCAGCCCCATCATGACTGAAACTGGAACTCAACATCAGCAGTCTAATTCCCATCAGGTCTACAATCACATGCATTCATATACTGGTGGGTTTTTTTTCTATTTACACAATTATTTCTATGAAAACAGTTACATGAGCAACAGATAGCTCACTACTATCAGAGTCATGTGTCTCAAGGACATGAAGACCAACATGTTACCGTCACGTCTCACAGGTTCAAAGTGTGGCCCTGGAGAGGAGGGGACCCGGCTGTTAAAAATAACATCATCAGTACGTGGCAGGTCTGTCACGCACTGATGATGTAACTGGTAAAGAAAGCTGGGTCCACATGCGTCCAACTGCTTCACACAGTCTTGAAACAGTTTTGCTGCTTAATCTCACTCCTTTAAAAGAGAAAAAGAACAGAGGAAGGCAGAGACAGAAACCTACTGGTAACCATGGCGTCTCCTGAGTGTCGAGAACACGGATAAGATATGAAGCTATAAGTAGCATCTCTAAGAGCTTAGATGTGAACCGTCGTCGTGAGCTTTAGGTTGAAAATAGCTGGTGTGGGGTTGTGGCCTGGGAAACCTCATGTCTCAACATCTGGTGGTGTCATGGCTCTTCACCAGTACTCGGAGTTAATCTTGTAAACTCCCATCTTTGTCTAGAATGCATTGTTGCCTGCTGGGATGCGTCAGAAGGACCAGACCAAGAAAGCACCGACGGGAACCTTCCAGAGGGACAACCTCCTGGCCCATCTGGAGAAGCAGGCCAAAGAGCATCCTGATAGAGAGGACCTGGTGCCCTACACCGGGGAGAAGAGAGGTGCGAAACTGAAACGACTGGAAAATGGATTTTGATGACGACTTTGTTTAGTTGTAATGATGGATAATTGCTAATGTTAGTTGCTAAATTAAAAAAATAAGTCATTTTCAAATTTCCTAAATGGGAGAATTTGATGCCTTTCTGCAACAGACGGTGATTTGTGGACTGTAAAGTAGGTTTTGTATTAATTTTGGTTTGACAAAACAAAGCATTTGATGTCACTGTAATCTACAGATCAGAATATATTGATTTATATTTTATATTGAATTTTATATTGAATATACTGATTTATTTTAAACATGATTAAGCAATAAATCAAATAAAACCCTCAATAAATGTATAATAGAGAAAATGAACATAAAAGGTTACGTAGTCTACACAGTTGAAACCAGTCCTGTTTCCAGTCTGGTTTTCTTCAAAGTCAGAAGTTTACATGCATCTCCTCAGTATTTGGCATCGTAGCCTTTAAACTGTATAACTTGAGTTAAATGTTTTGGGTTTCCTTCCAGAAGCTTCTCGCAGTAGTTTGCTGGAATCTTGGTCCATTCGTCCTGACAGAACTGAGTTTATACTTGAGCATAGATGTTTGAACAGATGAACGTGGCACCTTCAGGCCTCGGGAGGTTTTATTAACGGTGAACCGGACTCGTGGAAGTGCAGAGTTCTCTTCCTGATATCTTGGCTGACTTCTCTTGATTGTCCCACGGCGTCACACAAAGACATGGTGGCCATCAAGCACATCCACAGGTGTGCCGTTAACTCAGATGTTGTCAATAAACCTATCAGAGGCTTCCACGGCCATGACATCATCATAAAAAAAAACTTCTCTCTCTCATTATTCAGGCTTTTAGCAAATAGAAATCATTTTGGGATACCTATCTGACCTAAAACAGATTTTATATCACTCAGTGAGAAGGGTTGTCATTTTATACACTATAAAATATGTAGATACTAACTTTCAAACTGGGTTTCTCGGGAATCTTTAAAGTTTGTACCTTTAGTTGCTTGAATGTTTTCCTCGTCCAGTCATCCTTCCTTTCTGTCAGCTGGCTAATGCCAGTCTAGTGGACACAAAGATGTTTGGATTACGTATGGCGAGAGATGCCAGACATATCATGTGAAACTCCAGACAATGTCCCAGCTGCTGCTCCCTCCACGCTCTTCTCTGCTGGTGCTTCTGCTTCTGTGCACTTTTCTGGATGTTGAATCAAAGGTGGGAAAGTCCCTCTCACAGAGACGAAACCTACTTCGCTGGTCACATTTTTTTTTTTTTTTTTTTTAGATTGTTCCCCAGTCCAGGTCTTCCAGGACCCTGCTTCAGATGTTTCTGCTTGTTAGGAACATCTGCAGAAATCTGTTAACAGAGACAGATCTCTTGGTCTTCACAGTCAGAACTTAGCTCATCGGCTACTTTATCAGGTGCACCTGTTCAATTGCTCGTTAACACAAATGGCTAATCAGCCAATCACATGGCGACAGCTGATCTACTGGGACTGTCACGCGCAACCATCTCCAGGGTTTACAGAGGATGGTCTAAAAAGAGAAAATATCCAGTGAGCAGCAGCTGTGTGGATGGAGATGACTTGTTGATGTGAGAGGTCAGAGGAGACTGGGCAGACTGGTTGGAGATGATGGGAAGGCAACAGGAACTCAAATAACCCCTGGTTTCTACCAAGAAATGCAGAACACCATCTCTGAACACACAACATGCGGAACCTTGAAGAGGATGGTCTACAGCAGCAGAAGACCACACCAGGTGCCATTCCAGTTCACACAGACTCACCAAAACTGGACCATGGAAGACTGGAACAACCCTGCCTGGTCTGACGAGTGTGGATTTCACTTTCAGATGGTAGGATCAGAATTTGGAGGAAACACCATGGAAGCATGGATCCATCCTTCCTTGGATCAACGGTTCAGGCTGCTGCTGGTGTACTGGTGTGGGGGGTATTTTCTTGGCCACTTTGGGCTCCTCAGTACCACCTGATCCTGGTTTACATGCCACAGCCTACCTGAGTACTGCTGCTGACCACGTCCATCCCTTCATGACTTCCAGCAGGATCATGCACCATGTCACAAAGCTCAGGTCATCTCAAACTGGTTTCTGGAACATGACAATGAGTTCACTGGACTCCAGTCCAACTATCATGTCAGTATGGACCAAAATCTCTGAGGAATGTTTCCAACACCTTTTACTAGCCAGGTGGACCTGATAAAGTGGCCCCTTTGGGGCTGATCTGTTATAAAACAGAACTGATTTGTTAAGCTAGACTGGCCTCTGCCTCACATGTCTGTGTGCTACCTTAACTTGCGTTAACTCGCATATTTTGGTCAGAGTAATGTTCTAAACTTCTTTTTTTCCACTATATTTGAAATTCAGCAGTTCATAGCTAATTTTACAACATAAGTCGTTACATCGTATAATATGAGACAAAGCAACTGCATTGCCACATTAAATACTGAAGTAACTAATCAACAAACATTGGTTACATCATGTTGTGTTTATCTTTTACATGTTTGTGTTTATTTACATGTTTTAACACCGTTAGCTAATTGCTTTGTACATATGGGCTTTGTTGTGATCGTGTCTGTACGATAGATTATACGTGAGACCGGCTGGACCACAGCCGCTTCTCCTCCATTGTCTTGGTTACCAGGGTAACAGTTTCTGTCCATGTGATCATTCTCCTGAAGAGCAGTAACAGCGGGGACATGGGGGTCTTTCTGAAGATGTCAGACTTTTGAACTTAAATTGCCGGGAGCAGCTCGAGGAAGCCCTCGTAGTGTGAGAGGGCTGCGTGAACGGTTCCACCCCTTCAGTACAGTTTTGTCGGCTTGTCCTGTTTGAAGCAGGCTTCCACCCAGCACCCTTTAAAAAAAACAAAAAAACAACTGTTACTCTGTAATATCCATAGTAGTCATTACCTTCTTTATATTAAAGGTTTTCATTCAATTCACAGGGAAGGCGTTTGTGCCTAAAACGAGGGTGGACCCAATCATAGAGAGCGTGACTCTGGAACCGGAGCTGGAGGAAGCCCTGTCCAGCGCTACTGATGCAGAACTCTGTGATATTGCAGGTAACGTACGCTGACAGGACTCCACAGTACATTCATTCATTCATTCATTTCATTTTCATTTCACAATCTGTATTTTTCACAAAGAGCAGTTGATGCTGTGTGTGTTATTTATTATTCCGTTCTTGTGTCTTTAAGCATTGTTTTATCATTTTAACATAAGTACCTGAGGTCTTCAGGTAACTGTCATTCTCTGAATTTAGAAACCTAAACTAAATAGGAATAATTAGGAATACTCGTTAGTATACACGAGCTTGCGAAAATGCAGGAACATTGGAAACTTTTCAAAACGTCAAATTGACCAGGAACTGGAATAATAAATGTTGAAATAAATATGAAAAAAAACATGTTTCAGTATTTATTTATTTATGAGATCTAATAGGGTTCTACTCACAAATAAAGGAAAAATGGCATTAAAAAATACATATATAGTATATGTTAGCATGTGACCATACAAGAGTTCTTTAACTGGCTTATTTCAACGTTCCTGATGAAAAGGTTTTGGAAATTTAATGGAAATTTTCTTGCATCTTTGCAACCTTAAAACACGTTATAAAATGTTATCACCCCCTCATCTGTGTAGTACACAGTAGTACTGAACATGTTCAGGTGTAGGTATGTTATCCAGCTTCCGTCCTCCATAAACTCACTAATCAGGATAAACTCATTCACGGCCTGAACTCGCCCTTGTTGGTCTCATTTTCCTCACTCTAACTCTCGTCCATCTCCTTTAGCGCTCCTCCCACCTTCCCTCCACCCCTCCCCTTCACCTCTCCATCAGTTTCTCCGTGCTCTCCTCCCAGGGTATCAGATGTTGGCAGCATGAAATCACTGTTGTTCTCCGTCATGTTCATGCTGTCACTTTGTCTTAAGCAGACGCTCTGGAAATGCTGCCTGTGACACCCGCACGCCTGCAGCCGTCATGTGCTGCATGTAAACGTTCATCGTGACTGCTGCTACTGTAACTAATGCATTGTCGCATGGACTAAAATCTGTTTCAGACTCTCTGTGCATTGATGCAGATGAATCACTCACATGTATGTCAACTTTAAAAATAGAAACTTAAATAGAACATTTTGATTTGAGTAATTCTGACGGTAATACACCATGTCTTTTTGATGTTTATGTTGGGGCTGTTACAGTTAATCACACCAAATTAAAGCCTTCACTGGTGTTTGAATTATCTGACGATGTGTTTACATCATGCACAAGCTCTTATTTTATGTGAGTTCAGTGTCTGGGGCCATTTGATGCATGTTGGGGTTCAGGGTCGAAACATCATGGTCGAGGTGAAGAAGAATCCCTCTAAACAGAAAGGGAAAAAAAAATAAAGAGCTACTCTCGGCAATGCTCAGCTGTGGTTTCAGAGATGAACGTGTTTCGCATGCAGTCATCTAAACGAGTGGACCTGAGGTTGCTTGATGGCTGCAGCTCAACATGAGGTGTGATTTGCTCGGGATGCTGCAAGTGTTTCTGTTGTATTGATGTATTGATGTACGGTTGCAGTTCATGGACTCACCTTTGTGTTTTTTTTTCTTTTTCAACGGTCACTGTCTGCGTTGTCCTGCTGTTCTCCAGCCATCCTGGGTATGCACACCCTGATGAGTAATCAGCAGTACTACGAAGCTCTGGCCAGCAGCACCATAGTAAACAAGCAAGGCCTCAACAGTATGTACAGCGCACACACACACACACACACACACTGGCTCTCAGTAGATGACTTTTGGAAACATCTGGCTGCATAATGTGTTGAAATGACACAAAAGCACAAATAGTTAGATTTTTAAGAAACGAGGAAAAGTACAGTGTTGTACACACACGTGCTAAAACTAAGCAGACGCTCATCATCTCTGCTCAGTTATCTGTTTACGTTTCATTCTATAAACTGATTCATCTTATAGATTCTTATCCAGCTCTGAATAGAGCCTCTTCTCCTAATATGACTTTCACATGAAGGGAGGAAGTTTGATCCTCCTTCTGGAACTTTCACTTGCTTTGTTTTTTAGCACCGACGACTGGATGGAAACAGTTTTTATTTTTCCTCCATTTTTCAGTTTGTTAGTTAGTTTTAGTTAGTTTGCCAAGTGCATACGTTCAGTTTTACTTTTATTTTTGAACATCGATTCATCTCACTTTCGCTTTAGTCTTTATTCTCTATTTCTTTAAGGTGCCAGCTTACAGATATCGACAAAGAAAATCTAGAGTGAAATAATGTAGCCTATCAACAATGCCGTGTACAAAAATCCTTTCCTTTGAGTAATTATGAAAATGTCGTGTCAACGGTTAAAAGGCGCTGGTACCCAGAGTGCAGTGAAAAACCAAACAAGGCGACGTTACTATCACATGTTTAAGAAAACAGTCTTTGCTTGAAGAGGAGGCATGTTTAAGAACCAATCTTGAAAAAGAATTAAAACATTGAATACTGGGTGTTGTGGGGGTCAGTGAGAGTACACAGGAGTATCTTCAGTTAAACCAAGTTCATTCTGTTTCATTTATTTAGTTTTCGTTGTTTTATTTTTTCCGTTTCAGTCTTAAAAAATGTTTTGGAAAATTGACCCTTTTTCTATTTTAATAAGCCAGTTTCCTATTTCTGAAGCACCTTCTTTGCCCCTCCTAATTGTTGTACAGTTAAACGTATTGCTCTCAGCTCTCGCACGCTGCTCAGCTTAGCGTGGGAAGGCTGAAACGTCTTTGCTGTAAGTAGAATCTTTATCGCGGTCATCGTCTTTGGGAAACACTGCATTTACTGTCTGAGCAGTAAACAAAGCTGTGTTTCTGCTAACATGATCATGAGGTTAGATGAGTTCAGGCTGGACGGTTAAGCAGCGCCTTGTGTTATTTTCCAGGTGTGATCCAGTGCACCCAGTATAAGCCAGTCCCCGATGAGGAGCCAAACGCCACCGACGTAGAGGAAACACTGATGAGAGTAAAGAGGAACGATCCGGACTTGGTGGAGGTCAACCTCAACAACATCAGGGTAACGGTGTTGATCGGTTCCACTCAGGGTGACGCGTTGGCAGGGAAGAGGGAGACGGAAGATGATAGTTCATCATTCCAACATTGTAGGAATCAGAAAACAGGGAAAAACCAAAATAAAAATATAAATGCTCTGGAGCAAAATAAGTAATAAAAAAGGTTTGCTTTTTTGGTTACATCTGCAGTCTATTTTAAGTGAAAAACGTTTTTTCATAAATCTTTTTTTTTTTAAAAGGTACGTTTAAACAGGAACTAGATAAATAAAGTTCTATTCAATTAAATTCAGTTCAGTTTGAGGCTTATAAAGCATCATGTTTAATATTCCTTAATTATAATTCAACATTTAAAACAGTTTCTTCAATGTTTTTTTTAAGGATACATTTAAATAAAAGTGTACTTTTAGGTAGATGGTATAAAACATTTCCCATCAAAATAAACTGACCCAGTTGACCAAGGAACATGCATGTGAGGGATTTTCAGCAGAACTGAGAATGTGAAAGATTTTTTTAATTATTTTTTTGCTATTGACAAGACTCTGACAACTTAATTTAAATTTGTGTTACCACTGAAAAGGAAAACAAAGCGGTCTTTCGATGTTGTAAGATTTACAGAAATAAGGGTTGAAGAAAGAATCTACAACACACAAATTTCTTTACTTTTTATGCTTAGTTTAGCTTATTAGCTTGAACAAAATATTTAATATAAAAACATGGGAAATATGTGCTGTACCCTCACAATTAAAGCTAAGTTACTTGATGCCTCTTGGTGGCTGAGACGATGAAATGAATAAACCTGTGAATTAAAAAAGAAAAAGCAGGCTTGTTGCTGATGTCCTTGGTGTGGTTTGTGTACCTAGAACATCCCCATTCCAACCCTGAAGGCGTATGCTGAGGCTCTGATGAAGAACACTGTCGTTGAGAGGTTCAGTATTGTAGGAACCAGGAGCAGTGACCCTGTAGCGTTTGTAAGTATTTTTCCTGATTTAACCCTTTGAATTTCCAGCGTGGCTACAAGTAGCGGCAGGATAGTTTGGATGAAGATCGGTAGCGCTGTGTGTGCGTCCGCAGGCTCTGGCGGAGATGCTGAAGGTGAACACAACGCTCAAGAGTCTGAATGTCGAGTCCAACTTCATAACGGGGACTGGGATCTTGGCCCTCATAGAGTCTCTGCAGAACAATGCCACGCTACTTGAGCTCAAAATCGACAATCAGGTAAAAGCCAACATACACAACCGCTGCTGGTACGTTCAGTTTACACAAGCTGCCACTTCAGCCGAGTGTTCTTAAGCTGCATTATCATGCGTCATACGTCTGTGACTCACTGCTTCTTTACTTTTAACCACGCAGCACATGTGGCTCCTTTGACTAATTGAAATAATACAACCCTAACTCTGCTACTTCATCCTTTAGTGCCATGAAGATTATCTTTATTATCCTGCAGAGGATGAAAGTCATTTCCCGGTCGCCCCTCTTATCTTCCTTTCTCCCTCAACTCTCTCCAACTCCAGAGCCAGCCACTGGGAAACAAGGTTGAGATGGAGATAGCCAGCATGCTAGAGAAAAACACCACGCTGTTAAAGTTTGGATATCACTTCACCCAGCAGGGTCCACGCCTGCGGGGCTCCAATGCCATGATGAACAACAATGACCTGGGTGGGTTTCACGTCACACACTCACACGTAGGAGGCTTCATTGTTATTCTTCTAATTCTAATCTCTGCTACCTGTAGAGTATCTTTGTGCCCAGTACAGCGCCAAAGCCTGTGATTATTTTATGCAAAGACCGTTTTCTCATTCTGAAACGACTGCTGGCCTCTGCAGTGGTTTCTTATTTGGTCAGAGTCCTGGAGGCCTAATGTCTCATGAATGTACATAAGAGACTAAAATCATAAGACTACTGCTCCGTCTGAATTTACCTTCAGGGATCAATAAAGCACCATTGAATGGGACAGCTCCCATTGCCTGTCAGACAACACGTTGTCAGCGTTGCCTTTGAATTATAAAAGCGGTTTAAGTCCTTCTGTACCCGTTTAAGCTGAAAGTGGATTCATTGTTGCTGTCGTGAGACAGCACATGAGTGGTCACCGTATCCACAACGTTTGCACTAAAGTGCACACACTACATGGAAGTTTTGAAGTCGGACTGGCAAGCGTCTCGCGGTCGACTCTCTGCAACACGCTGGACCTCGTGAATGAGCTGATCCGTACCACCACTGCTGGTATCCCCTGAGCCGCGGACAGCCGGCTCTCCCTCACAACCAAAAATTCATTTCTTCTGAGACATCTGAAAAGCAAAATGCTTGGTAACAAAACAAGGACCAGCAGTTCCACTGGGATGGAAAACATACATGGCTCCTGCTGCACAGTCATAAACATCTATTTTAAAGTGACTGCGGAAGCTTTGCTTCTGGATGAAGAATAAGACCAAATAAGGAAACTCCACCCTCTGTTACATCATAGAGAGCCCATGTTAGAAAACTCTTTGAGGTGTAAGCTGTGTTGTATGTGAGGAATATCACAAAAACATATTAACCGTTTTTTAATCCAGTCGTGTCTAAATTCATCACACAAGGTAGGCAAGTCTGGAAACAGGCAAGAGCAAAGAATTGCCACTTGAAGGTGTATTTATCAGTCCATAATGAACTGGTGACTCTTTATTCTTGAGCTGCTTATGCAGCGGGACCGTCTATAAGCATGTGGCAGACATCTTATCTTCACTAAATCTCTGAGTTCCACTTCAATTAGAGTCTAATAGAAGAGTCACCCTGATATCATCGGTTGGTAACTCAGTAGGACGGCCAGCCAACAAAAACACTACCTTCCTAGGGTATGACATCAGCCCTAAGAAAAGACGCTGCATGAGAGAGAACATAATGTAACAAGTGAAGGAGCGGTTTCCTGCTCTGCACATGCGTTCGCTTTTTAGCTTAATTATTGCTCTGGATGAGTTCATTTTTTACCTTCTTGTACAATTATACTAGAAGATAAATGGGAGTCTAACCTTTTAATTTGATTCAGAAAGATGGTTATATTTTGGCTGTCTTCCCTGTTTTTGTCTTTATAATTATTTTTATCTTGTTGGGGCTGTTTGCTTTCTTGTGATTTTATAACCTGCCAGAGTTGTGCTCCAGATGAGTCTTGTGTCATAATTTGTTATATTTTTTTTTCCCCTCATGTTTAAGCTCGTGTCATCAGATCAGAGTCAGACGGCTCCGTCACTCTCACTTTATCAGTTCCTGAGCTGGAGAGAGCCTTCGGAAAAAAGTTCAAGTCCAAGACTAAGTAAAACAGAAACACAGCTGAAACCCAAACACAGCGCTGTTCCTCCGCTTTCTGCTTCAAATATCTCCCGGTTCATTTGTAAACCGCCAGAACCGCTGCCACCTCCTGTCAACTCCTCGCAGTGTCTGTTGCTTCTCCAGCCATCGTCACTTTACTCCTTTTTTTTTCTTTCCTGTCCTCTTTCCATGTCTGACTCTTCAGTTTCTACTTTAGATCCCAAAGGTTGAAATCTCTGTAAGACTTAGTGATGGATGACTGCAAATCCATCTCTAAAAACTGTCCACTCTGCTTTAGTTCAGCAGCAAAGCAGGATTGGACTATTAACTATTAAAGAGGTTATTGTAAGGATACTTTAATCATTCATTATGTCAAAGCACAAATAAATAACCAATGGAAAGATAAATTCTCCCAAATAAGCCCTGGTATGAGAGGGATGACAGAAGCACAGCTTAAACCTGAAAGTGAGTGGACCCACAGGTCTGCACCATCCACTCAGATGTTGCTCTGATGAGCTGAGTCATTTTGACTCTCTGTTGCAGTTTCTGGATGTTCCATCTTCTTTTGCTTCTCTGCAGATCGACACCTGCACCATCTTCCTGCAGCAGACTGGTTTTTTTGGATCAGTCTCCTCTCCTGATGCCACATTTGTCTCACTTTGCTCTCTTTGATGTCCAAGGCTGGATCACTCCCAGACCCCTTTTTTTTATAGATGAGTTTGTCCTTGATCTTCACTTCATGAGAGTTAACTCAGCTTCTGTATGATTACTTAGAGGCAGATTAAACCTAAAATTAGAGCCCAGTCTGTGTTACGTTTCCAGTTGCTCTGATCACCCAGTCACCAGACTGGTCCCCAGCTCCGTCATGTAGATTTTGAGTTGATCCAGCCCTGTTTGTCTCACATCTACCTTGTGTTCTTCTTTGCATTTCAGCAGTTAACTTTCTTTCGTAATTCCCTCCTCTCTGAATACACTTTTGTTCTCTGTCTCACGCTGGTAATCGTTCTGTCTGTCTGCAGTACGAAAGAGAAGGCTTGAAGGAGGACCCATCTTCCCCAAGTGTCGGACAAATGTGTAGAAACCAGGGCTACCTTCAACTTCCTCCATGGCCTCCGTCACTCCCACCTACAGTCCACGGCGACAGGTTAAATTGTTTTGGTGTCCAGACTCCTGCTCGGTAGATGCTCAGTCGGATTAATCAGTGGCATCCTCCGGAGCGCTCAGTGCATGCTAGTAGTGACTTAATCATTTTATTTTGTGCTCTGACATTTGTGTTTTCACATGGATTCTAGGCATGGTCAGCAAAGACTGAATCTCTTTGTACAAACCAGCCAGGCAGCGCATACTTTGGTATTTTGAATCCTTCAGTATGTGATCAAGTGTTCTGAATAGGTCCGATTTTTTTTTTTTCTTTCTTCTCTTAGATGTCTCCGTTTCTGAGGGATAATTAAGTAGATTAGTTGTGTGGCCGTTACTGTTGCTCGATGAGGTCGTGTTGTTGCCACAGATTGATATTTTTACTAAGTCAAAGCCCCTTTAACATACATAAGCTACACAGATTGTTCAGCAAGTGAAGGTAAACCTGGCTACTGTGAGATTTGTCTCTATATAAAGAATATATTTATTTGAGACAGACCTGGGAAACGTTAGTCAGAGCTGTTCAAATAACTTTGATGAATTGTTTTTTGTTTTTTGTTTTTTTACAGTGTATCGAAAATGAAATGCTCACTTGAATTAAACTGCTACATCGTGCAGCCTTTATATTAGCAGAACTACTATAGGAATGCACACAACCTGCAGGTGTTGGGATGGATTTGTGTTACACGTTCTACCAGGTCTCGTTTGTTTGTTTGTATTTACTGGAGCTAAAATGTTTGCTTTAATATTAAACCATTTTTACTGTAATTGTTTAGTATTACAGGGTTTTTTTGCACTTAAAGCAGCACAAAGGACCTTTTGTCATTCATTCTTGGAGGCTCCCTGTGTTGATGTGGAGATTAAGTTGCTTTTACGCCATATCTCATGTCGCTCACTCTCTCCTGGTCTCTTCCATCATCACTTTCTTAATCGCCGCTGCCAGGATGTTCCCTGTAGCGCCGTGAGCGAGTGTCACCGCCGTTTGTGCGTGACAGTGTTGGAAACCGATATGCACTGATAATAAGAGCTGACCGGGGGGGGGACTGGCAGTCCGGAGGAGCTTTGGGAATCAGGGATGAGTTGGACAGCGTTTCCTGAAAGCAATAAAAATTCCTTCAAATCAAACTCATATTTTGTCAGAAAAAAAAAAACCAAACTCCTTTGGCCGCTTTAATAAGGAAAAAGTCTTCAGATCATAAACATCCACTGTATTGAAATGTACGTCAGCAAATACCAAGACTACAAAACATGTTTAACTTTGCTGCTTGTAACTGAACATCTGAATTACGGGACAACTCTTCGTTTTCTTTATTCGCTTGTGGTCGAGACAAAGTTATCGACTCCTTTATGCTGGACGAAAGACCACTGTATGTTTGGCAGTCGTGTTGGGGAATAAAGAGACGAGGGGCTTCACAGGTACCTTCTTACCAGGAGTGTGAAGCTATAAAAACACACACACACAGGGTGTTGAAATGGGCCTGAACTGCCCTGCTTCCTTGATGTTGACAGCTGTATCTGATTCTTGTGACTGCATGTTTAAGAGTTAAATAACCAGTTCAGTGTTATTTCAGTTAAAAATGTTTTCACTCCTTTGGGTGCCATGGTAACTGTGGATGTAAAAAATTCCACTCCTTACACTCACATTCAATTTTTGTGTCTTTGTTTGTTTTGAAATACTATAGTGCTTTTTTTTTTTTTTTTTTGGTTGAATGTTTTGTTTATGAATTTAATAAAGGTTGAAAATCGTCTATGATCTCGCTCTCTGATGACATTTGGTTGTTTTTACGGTGCTGTGAAATGCAGCGTTTTCCAGCTCTGTGATAAAATGGAGGAAGTACGGGAGAGTTTTCTCTGCTGGATCACGCCCTCCTCTGTTCAGCACTGGTACTGCTTTACCCAGGAGAAAACCAGCACTCCCTCTCTCATCTGTTATCTTTTCAGGTTCATCCTGTTGAAACTTCCAATTCCTTTTCTTTGTTTTAAGGACGTGGCCTCACATTATCTGTTATCACTCTCTGATGTGCTGCAGAATTGATATTTGAACTAATAAAAGCAATCTAGTCCCTCAGGTAGAAGAAGAATTGCAAAAATACAACATTTATGAGATTCTCCCTGAATAGCTGTCTGTCTGCTCTGAGCATTTGTGATAGTATGTTATTCATGGTGCTGGTCGCAACCCTGGATTAAAAAAAACAAGAATCTGAGGCGTTTGTTTGGGATGACACCTGTGGAAGCTGTTCACTTCCACAGAGGCGCTTATGAAACATGCACATGGTGATTGACGCTTTGCTGCGTTAACCCTACAGAGGAAGAAAAACCAAAACACCAGGGAGCTGCTTCGTACTGAATGACTGACTGTTTTTCTTCCAGATTGTTCTGTTTTTATGTGTTGTTTTTTTTTTTTAAATCAAACAGCCAGACTAAATCTTGCCACTTTAATTCCATGTTTCAGAACAGAAGCACTTCAAATATGTAAACACTCAAAAACCAAAGAAGACACTTCTTTTTTTTTTTATGTCTGTGAACAAGGTTTAAGGTTTTTATTGAATCTCAGGCAGAAACATACATTTTTATTCTTTATTGCTGTTGCTGTTTCATATCACCCTCATCCAAACCAACAACATGGAACTTTTTAAAACCCTCCTGGGTTATTTCTTTTTTTTATGTTTGTTTGTTTCTTTTCTTTTTTAATTCTGTAAAACAAATCAGTTGGCAAACTGCAGTAATTTCTTCTTAATGTGTGTGAGAACTGAAGGAAAGGTGGTCTCCTCCTCACAGATATTTACAAGAAGCAAAATCCAAATGATCTCATTCAGACCTGGTTCTCATAAATTCTGCTGGTAATAATATATGTACTGTAAATTCTGCTTTTATGGTCGAAAGCGTAAAGTTTTCGCTGTTATATGAACAGCTATGCAGTCATTCACCATCAAAACAATAAAACAGGAAGAAAAAAAGAGAAAACCCTTTAAATCAAAGTCAGATTCCTGAATACACACATCTCTATTTTTCAATATTAATGTTATAAACGGTTATATTGACAGTGAAAACAAGATCAAACTTAGGAGTTATTGCCTTCATATTTTTTGCATGATAAAGAAGGGGCTAAACAGGGATTCGGTGGTTTACATTTTCACACAACAAACTTACCAGACAAATGGCATGCAGGACACAGAAGATACAAGCAAATGGAACGGAAACATCTGTAAACACTACGTGAACATGGAAGACGTTGATACTGAGCGTTGTGGAGTGTGTCTGAGGGACAGACCGCAGTTTTAACAGTGATCCTTTAACACTGTGCAAACAGTTCAACATAAAGTTCAGACGCGGTCGAACACAGAAACTTTAGGAGCACACGACAGAAGTTTTTAATTTGTTTTTAAAATATGGCTTATCAAGTTCTCTTTTGTTGTTTTAGCGGCAGACACAGAGACTAATATTTTCATATATTTATGAGTGCCCACCTTGAGGCTTTCTATGCATTTAGTTATGTACAAATTGAGTGAAGGTGGACAGTTTTAGTGCTGCAAGAGAGCATGTGCGTCCATCGCGGAGGCAAGAAAAATTCATTCAGAACCTCCCACAAGATAGGTTTAACCATCAAACGTATGTCTGTAGCCCTCTGCTCGTTGTTGGCTTCAGAATATAGTTAGCTGATGTTAACATCCAGCTGTTGAGTCAGTCTAGCTTTGTCCAACGGCTGCACTTCACATTGTTGGTTCAAATATAATTGATTTCCCCTCCATAAAACTTTTATTAACCCCGCACTTCACCAAGTTATAACCTCATTTCACATACTTACATGTAAAGAAAAAAAAAAAAGTCAAGCCAACATTGTGTATGTAGCTCAAGACCTAAGCTAGATATTGTTAGCATGGGCTAACTGGCGATCCTATTTCTTAAGCATGTCTTGCAGTGGACCAGGCAGGTATTTCATCACTGTATCCATGATGCTTTCCTCTTCCTCCTCATCTCCACAGCCGGCCGGCACGGCCTTCTTGGGTCGAGTCAAGCTGCCCGCTGCGGGCTCCTCTGCAGCGGCAGCGGCCTCTGCCTCAGCTTCCTCCTTCTTTTTCAAGCCATACTGGTGGTCAAACACAGGAACAGAACAGTTATGGACGTAACCACTAAAATGCATCTACATATATGACGCACAATCACACTGTTCCTTTTCACCACTAAAATCCTTGAGGATTTGACTCTCTTAGTCCAGTGGGTTACGTATTAACAGAAACATCTGGGCCTAATTAGGGCTGTGTTTTTTTTTTTGTTTTTTTTTGGCACCTTTAGCTAAATTACAGTAAAATATTACGTGTTCCAGATGTGACCCAGAGTGACTGAACAAGGCCTAGCTTTGGTTATCCCTAATGAGCATGACGCGGCTCAGATGTCTTAATTAAGCTTTAACCAAAAAAAAAAAAAAGCTTATGGAAAGTCTTAAAAGGGCCAAGTTTGGTCCAAATGTTCAAGGAAAATACAGATTTTTCTGTCTGCTTAAATGACTCAGTTCAGTGAACCACGCTTACCCGAAGTCAATGCAACTGCTCAAAGAAAAGGCCACGTTTGGGCCTAATAATATTTTCTAGTTTGGTTCAGATCGTCTACATGTGGCCCTGCAATGGAAGGACAATGCAATGGAAGACGCTGACAGAATGATGGTTACTGCACTAGAAAATATATTTTCTTTAAAAATAAAAGAAAAAAGGATTTAAGTGACACCCCAGGTTAGTAGCTCATTGGCCAACAGGGTAACAGTTGTCCACACTGAGGACGCTGCCTCCAGCATCATAACACTGACTGTCTCAAAAACTAGAAGAGGACAGGAAACGCCTGACCTTTAACAGAGAACTTTACAAATAAAATATCTTAATAAAAATACAGACGTATTGTTTCAAAACACCTGTACGAAACCACCTAGTACAACGCGATTTGTTCTAGAGAAGACGTACAGAGTTGGTTATAGACTTTATTCAGGATAAACTGACTATACGGAAGTAAATAACCAAAACTGGACAGGAAGACCTTTGCTACATGTTCCTCATTGTTTGCTTGCAGGAACCAGAGTAAGAAGTGGCTTCTGCTACTGGTACAGTTGTTCCCTCAGGCCTGCCCCACCCACCCACTGCTTGTCCTTCACACTGTATCTGCAGTGAAGTGGTCACACCTCACTGCAGACGCTGCCAGAACCGACAGGCTGAGATGTGTGGGGAGCGCACTCTCATGGAGAGAAAACAACAAACAGAAAAAAAATAACGTAATTCGTAAACCTGTAAAATCAGCTTTAAGCAGAGGAAGGGATCTATAAAAATCAATATTTCCTATAACATCTTTGCATGCAGTTTTATTTCATATAAACTCCCCATCTGATCCACCCTCTCAGTCTAAACTCTGTACATCTTCTTGAAACTCTGCTGATCTATTTTTAACAAGTTAAAAATAACACAAAAGCATGAACATCTGTTTGGAAAAAAAAACTATTTTAAGAACATGTCTATGAAAAGCGTTTCTGTCATGCAGGTGAAAATGTGAAGCCTTCGACAAACAGATGAACATCTGAAAGCAGGATGGAAAACAGTCTTCAAAGCTTCCCAAATTTAGTCTACCTTCCTTATTTATTTATTTTTACACTCAATAGAATTCAATAGTAGAAGGACTTCACAGCAGTGAATGCTGGTTTATACTCTTTAGTTTTTTTCTAGTAGCGTTTTATCCCTGAAAAATCATTCTTTATGCTTTAATGTTTGTGTTTTTTTTTCCTTTTTGGTTTCCTTACAAGGAGAGCTGAACTGTAGTTCTTTGCCTTGGGTTAATAACAGCTTATTTTGCTTGTCCAGTAGATTAGGAAAACATCATACCTTATCCCTGATGCCTTGCCTCATCACTTCCCTCTCAGCCTCCATCTTGGCATATTTGGCCTTCCTCTCCTCTTCCTGCTGCCTCAGTGCCTCCTGTCGCTCCTCCTCTTTCTTTGCTGCATCAGGGTCTTCCTCCTTCTCTTCCCCACCCAGCATCTTGCCCACATCAGGGGGGCCACCTGATGGATAGAGGGAGGAAAATAAAAGCCAGACGTGAGACACGACGACAGGTCGAGGAGGACTGAGGTGTGAAAATGTACAATTACGCTGTGAAACGCCTGTTTAAAAGAAGCTGAATCAGACAAGGACATTGATTGATTTGCCTATTAAAAGGAAAACATTTTAAATTCTGGTCAAATTAATGTTACAGTTTTATGTCAGCTACAATATCCATTTTCATTCCATCCATCCATCAGCTTCCTCTTATCCGGTTTCGGGTTGTGGGGGGGCAGCAGCTTCAGCAGGGAAGCCCAGACGCCCCAATCTCCAGCCACGTCCTCCAGCTCTTCTGGGGGAATACTGATGAGTGAAACATAATCTCTCCAGTGTGTCCTGGGTCTGCCCCGGGGCCTCCTTCTGGTCGGACATGCCCGGAACAAATCTCGACGGAGGCATCCAGAAAGCATCCTCACCAGATGCCCGTACCACCTCAACTGGATCCTCTCGATGTGGAGGAGCAACGGCTCTCCTGGATGACTGAACTTCTCACCTTATCTCTCAGGGAGAGTCCAGCCATCCTACGGAGGAAACTCCTTTCAGCTGCTTGTATCCACGATCTCATTCTTTTGGTCACTACCCACAGTTCATGACCACAGGTGAGAGTGAGAACGAAGATTGACCGGTAAACGGGCTCAGCTCCCACTTCACCACAACGGTGCAGAGCCTGCATTACTGTAGATGCTGCACTGATCCGTCTGTCAGTCTCCTGCTCCATTCTCCCCTCACTCATGAACAAGACCCCACGATACCTGAACTCCTCCACTTGAGGTAGAACCTCATCCCCAACCTGGTCCTAACTCTACACTGACATAGGACCATGGTTTCGGATTTGGAGGGGCTGATTTTCATCCCAGCCGCTTCATACTCGGTTGCAAACTGCTCCAGTGAGAGCTGGAGCTCGCCACCTGATGAAGCCACATCATCCACAAAAAGCAAAGAGGCAGTCCTGAGGTCACCAAACTGGAACCCCTCCGCCCCCCAACAGGTCAATTAGCATTGCTAAAATAAAATTTTAATAGTAATAAAATAAATATTCTTCTGTAGAAATTAACTAAATACAACATAAATTATTCTGTGGCAATTCAAGAATGTCCTACATTTTTCGAACAGAAATTAAAATTCTCCTCTTTAAAAGGATATGAGCTGAGCACTCAAAAATAAAACTACTATCAAGTCAAATCCAACGGAACTGTGCATTGTGCAAATCTACAACCATCAACTACGAAGAATTAACAATTCTTTTGCATAAAAATAAGTCTCTGGCTCTGAGCCAGTCAGACTCTGTCTCTTGTGATGTTCATCTCAATGAAATACAGGAGAAGGCATTCATTTAACGTTTCCCGTTACTAATAGCAGGTTTTACAATGAGTGAAATGGTGCTAACATACTAGGCAGTGTTTGTTAGTTAATTACCAGCAGTGTTATTAGTCGAGGACATGCTAACGTTGCTGCTGCTGCTGGGTTGAGAATCACTAGCGTTAGTCCGGAGCAGATCGAAAACACAACATTCATTAATAGTTATTAACTCCTGTGTGCGTAAATGCTTCTGCATGTTGGTAGTATTTCCTCCCTTTGGTGAAATATCCACTTTTCAAGTATTGCAAGTTGCCCTGTTGTCTTTTTAGTTTAACCAGACTTTTGAGCATTTGTGTCATTTGGGCGTCATGTTTACTATTGTAAGCGGGGGAGTTCCGGTTACGCTGTTTGCTCTTATTTTTAAAAGTGTGGCTCTGTTGTGGTAGCCATGTTTGCCCCGATGGGGTTGTACTCATCCTGCTGGAGACTGTAAGAAGGGAAGTATTTGATTAAACGGAGACGAGTTTCCGAACTCCAAAGCTATTTCGACTCTTTCATTGTCCCATGGGACAGGTATGAAGCCATCACAACTCACATGTTACGCTATTGGCTGCTGGCTGCATCGGACTCACCATGCGTGTTGTGCTGGTTTGGTGACGTTTTTCTTGCCCACTGGAATCGGCAAGGGAATCATCTGCAAAATTGGCAAACGATTCCAAGGAGCTGAAACACTGGGAACCGGTTCTCAACAGGATCCGGTTCTCGATTCCTATCCCTACCAGTCCCCCTTCTTAAGGAGGGGAACCACCACCTAGTCTGCCAATCCAAAGGTACTGCCTCTGATGTCCACGCAATGTTGCAGAGATGTGTCAGCCAGGACAGCCCTACAACATCCAAAGCCTTAAGGAACTCAGAGCGGATCTCATCTACCCCTGGAGCCCTGCTGCAGTGCAGCTTCTTAACTACCTCTGTGACCTCAGCCCCAGTTATGGATGAGTCCACCTCAGAAATTCCAGACTCAGCTTCCTCCATGGAAGACGTGTTGGTGGGATTGAGAAGATCCTTGAAGTATTCCTTCCCCCAGCCAACCACATCCCCAGCTGAGGTCAGCAGCATACCACCACCACAGTACACCGTGTTTGTGGAGCACTGCTTTCCCCTCCTGAGATGCCTTGACGGTTTGCCCGAATCTTCTTGGAGCCAGTTGAAGGTTGTTCTCCATGGTCTCTCCGAACTCCTCCCACACCAGAGTTTTTGCCTCAGAGACCGCTGAGGGCACAATCCATTTGGCCTTTCGGTACCTGTCTGCTGCATCTAGGATCCAACAGGCTAACCAAGCCCAGTAGAACTCCTTCAGCCTGACGGCCTCCCTCACCTGAGGTGTCCACCACCAGGTTCGGGGATTGCCACTACGACAGGCGCCAACGACTTTGTGTCCACAGCTCCGGTCAGCCGCTTCAGCAATGGTGGTTCGGAACATGGCCCATTCCAATTCAATGTTCACCACCTCCCTCAGGAAGTGGTTAAAGCTCTGCCAGAGGTGGGAGTTAAAGATCTGTCTGACAGGTTCTTCTCCCAGATGTTCCGAGCAGACCCTCACTACATATTTGGGTCTACCTGGTCTTACCAGCATTTCCCCCCATCACATGATCCAACTCACCACCAGGTAGTGATCAGTTGATAGTTCAGCTCCTCTCTTCACCCAAGTGTCCTGAACATACGGCTGCAGGTCAGATGATACGACTATAAAGTTCATCATCAAGCTGCAACCAAGAGTGTCCTGGGCCAAGTGCACTGATGGACACTGATGTTCAAACGTGGTGCTTGTTATGGACAAACCATGATGAGCACAGAAGTCCAACAACAAAACTCAACTCAGGTTCAGATCAGAGAGGCCGTTCCTCCCAGTCACACCCTTCCAGGTCACACTGTTGCTAGCCACGTGGGCGTTGTCCCCCAGCAGAACAAGGGAGTCTCCTTTAGGGCCACTTTCCAGTACATTCATCAGGGACTCCAAGAAGGCTGGGTACTCTGGACTGCTGTTCGGTGCATACGCAGAGACAACGGTCTCCATTTTCATTCCAAATAAGTGTTTTATTGTGTACAAAAGAACAGTCTAAATCAAATCCACATTTGATGTGACTAGTCTTTGTTTTCAAATCTGCATTCATTCTTCTAGATACGCTTGGATTCAGGGATTTTGTAGGATCATTGTCAGGCGTGTCATCAAGCACTTGTTTCCAACATGTGCTAATAACCATCAGTTTCACATGTAGGTTGAAACATATTAGCTGAACAGCTATGTAGGCTTTAAAGCAGCTGAGGGGCAGATAAACTCCAAGGTGAGGTTGCAGAAGACGGTTTTATGTCACGGGATACACGTACATCACAGCAAGACTGAGCACAGCAGCAGCACAGGAGGTAGTTACGCTGCATCAGCAAGGTCTCTACCAGGTGAAGATTTCAATGTAGACAAGAAGCACAGAGAAATTGGCAATTTTGAGAACTTCACAGGCTGTGGTGGGCCCAGGAAGCTTATCACAGCAGATGAAAGATGCACCATCCATCTCAGAAGATGTCCAGCTGTTTCATCAGCTGGAGACGAGCAGAAAACGGAGAGACCCAAGTACAGCCATCTACTTACACTGCACAGAATCCTGGTCTCAAGTGGTCTTCATGTCGCTATGATCTCTGTTTGACAAAATATGAACATAAACGTATAAAGAGGGATTTGGAAAGATGCGTATGGACTGGTGGGTCCAGACTTGGCTTGGGTGTAGCAACTGGGAGTTTGTTTGCTGAAAGGTCAGAGAGCAGCTCAATGAGAGCTTCTGCAGACATGGTGGAGGTTCCCTGGATGTTCGGGGCTGCGTTTCTATAACTGTAGTTCTTCATCAGATGTCCTCAATGCTGAAAAAATACAGCCAGATACTTAATCATCATGCAGGACCATCAGGGAGACATCTGATTGCTCCCAAACATCCATCTAATGTCATTAGAAATTATCTGCAGTGTTAAAAAAAAAAAAAAAAAAAAGGAGTGTTTGAGAGATTGTGGTCAAAATGACAGACGTCTTTACACCTGCTTAAGATACAGTATGATGTATGTGTGTAAAGATATTTATAACATTTTATTTCAAATAAGTAGAACACTCATGCTGAAAAACATAAGTAAAATGAAAAAGGGGGATTATACTGAATCATGAATACGTAGTATCACGTCACAATGAGACATATGAAGGAAAGAAGAAGAACACGGAATAAGAAGCAGTTCGTCTCATCTGTATGAGTGTCTCCTGTTTGCAGGACGAGCCAGCGGTTTCTGCAGAAAACACAGTCTGCGCCTTCCCCGTTATAACTGCAATATTGATTTATCTGCATCGTGTAGCAAACCTTAACAAAATACTACTAAAATAGTAAATAGAAGCGAGACACAGCAGAAAAAGGTCATGATCATCCAGGCCTGGCAACAGGAAATCCCTAATAATCATCTTTAATTACGGTTTTCAGAAACATGAAGCTCTGACCAGTAGAACTCAAAATTAAAAAATATACTAAATACACCAGTAGAATTCAATAATAAAAAAAACAAAGATTCTGGGAATGAGAGACATTATATATTATAATATAATATCTGTTAACTAATTTACACGTCCCATTATCAGTCTTTGTAATCTCAGTCTTGGCCATTTAAGCCTGCTATACCAGTGCAAGCTGTGGAGGCCAGCAAACGGCCATTCAAGATGAGAAATAAAATGTTCTTTTCAGGTTGTGTCACAACTGCTGTCACGCACAAATCAAGACACTCAGACAACCCTGCTGGAAAATGGCACGCTGCCAGTTTGAAGGTAGACCAGTCCTGAACCCAGACAGATCTGCAGATCAGACGTCTGTGCACTCGTTTCTTTCATCCTTAAGAAATTTAATGAAACACAACTACAATATAAGGATTTTTATTTATCTATCTTTAGTCATAATGGCACAATGGTTGCACATAAGAGCTGCGTACAGAAATATGTAACAGATACGTTCATCCATGTGTCCAAAGCAGTGTCACAATCAAATGGCAACATTCCAGGACTATGTTTTATGGAGGACAACATTCAAAAAAACAACATGTAACACACCAGAACACGGACCACGACCAGTGGAATGTGAAAACCCAAACCACCTATTATTTCATAACCTTAACTTTGTATTTACATGAAGCATTCGAGTCAGTTGAATTTATTTACATGGCACCTATTTACAACCCGCCATCTCGAGGCGCTGAAGCAGCCCAGAGCTTGACCTCTGAGCACAAGGCAGCGCCACCAGTGGCAAGAAAAAACTCCCTGGATCAGTTCTAGGGGGGGCCCTCCTGCTGAAGGCCAGCTGGGTAAAGTGGAGATGAGAGGGGGGGGCAGGACAGAGAGCATGAAGGACAGAGAGAGGAGAGGGACAAAAATATACAAGTATCTGTTATAAAAGATATATAAATATGTAAATATGTGGTGGTGGGTGGGTTGTACTGCAGGTCGGTCACGTCAGGGGGCGTCCCACCATTTTATCCAGTCAGCTGGTGCAGGAAAACACCAGAAGTGAGAGTGAAATAGAAAGTTAAACCGAGGAAAGAATGGTGGGATTGACATGGACTCAGGTTTCTTACATGTCAACAGCTAAATTAGGCCCTCTGTACACCATTTCCAACCTCCTGTGGCATTTGGAGTCAAATCCTAGATCAATCAAAGCCACACAGCAAGACATAAGCTGCATAAGTTATTTTACAACTTTTGAGTCCTTATACAGAAATTGCACCATTTGGGACTGTCGCACATTCACACATTCAGTCTTGAGTTTGCAAACAACAGCAATAAGGTTATAATAATACAATAGCTGCACTTTATAAAAGACAGAATAACGGCAGCCCTGAGCTTGGACATAAATGAGAAGCTCAAGTTAAACAGCTAAACGGAGGTACTGCAGCATCAGCAGAGATGAACCACACAGCGGCTGACACGGCGTCCTCTGTCAAAGCGCAGCACATAGGTGCATATTTATCAGTGGGCAGAGAGATAACAGTACATGTGGACTGAAATAGTTGCTTAGTACCATTTTTGTTTTTGCCTCAGTGAGTCATTACATGGTTGGACAGTTGCTTACATAAGTATAGTTGAATGCATACTACACGTATATATGCATAAAAATGTTGATGTACAGCACTAGATGTGACGTTCCATCAGTGGTTACATTTACAGAGTGTGTGTACTTCAAGAGGCTTAAAACCCACCAGTGACTGCTCACTCACATCTGCAGTCATACATACCTATTATATAAATCATGTTTTCATAAGAGGAAGAGATGGCAGCATGCTTTACTGATTAGTACACAGTGGTAGTACTTAAAATGATTTGTTATGAGAGTTAGCAGCTCCTTTTTCTTTTTTGGACCAATTCTTTGGAATCAAAATCAAACTTCTATTTACATGCACCGATATTCCCAAAGCATCCAGGCTTCCTTTGATCCACAGTCGGAGCTTATCTAACATAAAAGCAGAATGGACGACCACAGAGCCTCAATACGTCCAACAGAATCCATGTAAATGCAGCGATGACTCACAAAAAGCTGAGCCTCACTGCTGAATGAGCACGTTACCCTACATGGCAATGGAAGAAATAAAGAAGCCCTTATTTTCTTATTTTCAGCTTCTCTAAACCCTACTGAAATGAACCTGGTGTGGTTTCACAAAAGAACCCCGGAACAAACAGATGTTTGGAATATAAATGGGATCCAGGCAGACAGTTATATTGAGTTGTGAACCTGGCTGTTGCTTTCCGAGTCATTTTATAAGAGATACAGCAATGTCTTGTATCTTTTATTAAGCTTACCATTAGCACATTGTGATCTGTATTTTTAGCCCTACACATAATACGTGGTTGTTATTTGGGGGAATAATTATATAGGTAAGCTAATAAAAGCTTGTAACGGGAGCTGAGAGGTTCAATATACAAAGAAACTCCAAAAAAATGCTGTGAAACTAATTCAGCTTGTTATCAGTAAAATTCCAACTTCCTCTGATGGCTGTTTCTTCGTCATCACACTCAGATTCACCTCAGTGTTGCTCGGACATTGCTTTACTGTGAGATATAAGGTGTCAGTTCTTTAATCCTCTCCTCTGAAAGCTGTTAAATCCAGAGTCTTGAGGGAAAGTGGAACAGAAGGTTAACCTTAGTTAACTCTCCCTGAGCCTGAACCTTCCACAGAATCAGATAAAAACCACACTTATCACTCTTTTCCCACTCAAAGTTCTCACGCAAATCTCTCAGCAAACCCAAGCTGTGAGCGGACACAAGGGGGTGTGGAGCTCCTGTACAGTCTATTACTGCTCCCACATTCTTCTACTTTTTGCAGGTAGATTTCAAGCCATGTTAGACTTTCTCCATTTTTCTATTTCTGTTCAAGTTTAATCAAAGTAAAGTCATATTGATGAATGAAACATTGCATCCAAAAATACAAGAAGAGGTTTTGCAGGCTGTAAACTATTTTATTTTCTTTCATCTGTATCCTACACCCTAATGCACGCTAAATTAGCTATATTAGTTAAATACAGACTGCCTTTTAGTCAAAAGTTGACACAGTTTCCTGACATGTACATTCCACGTTCTGGTCAAAAGCACCCTTCCAACCAGGTCTTTACATCTCTATTCATTCATTCAACTCTCATTTATCAAACTAGAAATAATTTTGCTAATGCTAACTGACCTAAAAAGGCAACGTTCAGTCTAAGTTAATGTCAGACAATGAGAAAAAAAGGTCTAAGTGTCGTTGTATACAGCATATGTAAACATCTGGTTTCAGCAGTATTTATGATCTTATCTTTCCATGCATAACAGACATCACCAATCACATGTCCAGACTTCCACAAAAATCCCACGAGAACCTTTCATGACAACAGCACAGCTGAAAATGGAAACAACTGGAAAATTCAGCTTTTCTCTATTCCACTTGGAGCTTTTATGCTAATTTCCCTCATTGCCTTTTCAATAGCAGCAGAAAAGATTTTGATTTTTAGAAAAAAAAAAAGAAAGAGAATTTTTTTTAAGAAAAAATTCTATAACATGGAAGTAATTTGTTGTAATATGAAGAAAAACAGTAACGCTGATGGTGACACTGACTAATGAGGGAGTCCAATAAAACAAATATTAAATCAACATCCTGTTTGTCTGAGACATCTTAAGTAACATACGACATCTTAAGTTGAATTTCTAACAATATATTTAAACTATGCAAATGAATTTGGGGGGAAACATAAACCGGAGGCATGTTGGGATGTTTCTCACTAACCCCATTTTGTTAAAGTACACATAATCAAATTAAGCTGCACTATGATATGATTGGCTGACGGATCCAGTCCTCATCACATGATTGGTGTACAACACAACCCCTCCCCCCAGCTCCTCATCTCTCGCCCACACACACACACACACACAGTCTTCCACACTTTCCTTCTTGTGTGTCACTTCTGCACATCAAATTCAATTTTCCAAAGTGACCTTCGGTTCTTGCTGGAGTGGAATGTGTGCATGTGTGTGTGTGTGTGTGCGTGTGTGTGCACCTCCTCTTTTCAGTTTGTTCAAAATCAGAAGCTTTCAGCTGTACCTGTGCACCATGAATACGTAAATGTTGTGGCTTTGTTTACATCTATGTACGGCTAAGACGTGGTCATTATGTTAAAGAAAATCCTGTTTCTATGTCCTGGGATTATAATTTGATAGTACAGAAATTAAATTAAAAGAAACGTGTGTGACAGACATAACTGGTGAAAAGGTTTTATGGAGTGCTCTTATTCTGGTTTATATGTTTGCTGCCACATGTTAGCATACAGTATGATCAGTCCTTAGAAAGCCTGCTCTCAAATGAACTACTGAAAAGTGATCAGCGTAGCTTAAAAATGCTGCTCATAAAAAATAAAAAAACACATAAGAAACTCTTCAGAGATGAAATACATGAAAAACTTAAATTAAAAAAATTAAGTACAAGACCTGAAATTGACCATAGTGTGAGCTATGAGCTAAAACCACGTGCAAAAATAACTCACATCCATTATCTGGCACCAGTTACCACTGAAATTGTCCAGAACATAATTTCTTCATTAATGATTTAAATTCACATTTCCTTCTTACATTATAAAAAGCACCTTGCAGTTTTATTTCTACAACGGTTTGACTGACAGATGGGATTACAGTGGCATCCATCTTTACCCGGTAATTACCCGTTATGAATGATTTACAGGCTGCACCGTTGGCTTTTCTGCTGATAGTCATGTTAGATGGAGCTCCAGGCCCTGAACAGCCGCCCACCCTGCCATACTATCTTCAACTTTTTTACAGTTTCGTAAGTGCAGCATCAGCACCGAAGCACTCCAGAGCAGGCGCTTTTATTTCAGCCTGGTTTTTGAAGTTGGGAGAAAAGCTGCAGATGAGCCGGTTCAGTGGTTCCCAAACAACAACAACGCTTCACTGATTAACAAAGCACATCTTGAGGGTTTTTGTTGCCAGGCTAATTGTAGGGTGCTGTAGGCTCACAAACGGCTGTCCCGGGAAAAATTCAGAACTGCCTCCTCTTCAGATAAAAAGAGGTCAATATTTGCTTGTGTTTTCATAAAAGTGGTAACAACAGGAGGAATCAGCCTCGAGCTGCTCATGCAGGACAGATGGGATTTATTTAAAATTTGTTTTGTATGATTGATTACTAACTGAAAGCTGAATTGTTCGTGAACAGAGGTCCACTATTCCTTTTATGCTGAGGTGTGGCATCAGGATCAAAATCTGAGATGTACAAAGAAATTACTTCATGTAAATACAGATAGTGTGCGTGCTGCGGTGCAAAAGCACATATTTGACAGGTGTCAGTTGAGGGAAGAAAAAAATCCATCTTTAATTCAAAGCAAATGTAAGAGCAAACAACTTCACAGCCCAGAACTGTCTAAGTTTCAGATTTTAAGGCTTGCTGAGTCATCACAGTTCAGCATCATTCTGTTTTCTTCCAGGTATCTGTAACCAGAGACGCTTTAGAGGATTACTTAGTGCACTGGCAGCAGCCTCCCATCCACACACGTTACATTCAAACAGCCAAAAGAAGATCACAGACCAGGGAGGTGTGTGTGTGCCTGTATGTAATAGTGCTGTCGATTCTTGCCAGTTTAGCACTAAGAATTTCATAAAGGTGGTCAAGCATGACTTATCCTTGCAGGTATTTCTTTAGAGCCTGATCCGAGCATCCTCACCTGTCACCAGTGAATCATCCTACAGCTGGCATTTTTATTATAATTATTATCTGATTATACATCAAATGATTGAAAAATATAAAGATCAGTTTCTCATTTACAGTGTATTGCATTGTCAGCATTTATCCACATTTCTGCAGGAAAAAACCATCTGTTCCTGGTCATAAAACATGGACCAGGCCCACACACGACAAAATGATCACCCTAGAAGATATTGGTATCAATTATTTGACAGTTACTCTTCTAAATGATCAAACTTTCTATCTCTTATATCCTTGGTCTTTCTTTTTTTAATCATTATTATTGTTACTTCACTCACAAAAATCTATGTCCTGGGATGATTGCCTTAATATGCACCTAACATACACAAACAGGCCTTTGCGTGACCATGAAACATCTCTCCCGCATAGGCAGGGCTTGTACCCACATCTAAAACACCCACACTGTGAAATGTATTCCCATAGTCTGCAGGCAGAGTGCAGCCTAAGTGATGCAGAGTAAAACCAGCATCCAACTCAATGCAGCTCATTTAAGAATTCATAGCGCAGACACGATGCACAGTAGCTATGCAGAGCAAGGCAGCACTTGCATCTCCTGCATCCTAATGAGGAGCCTGGGCTGTGCCTCAAGTCCACAGCCCGACTGTAACCGGCTAACTGCTCTGTAACCTGGACAGTAGCAGCTCAGCGTTACACATGACTGACTGGAACGTGTGCGATTCCTCTGCTTTAACCACTGGAGCTACTTTCCTGCCATTCACCTTGAAAGTAAAGCTGACAAGAAGGCTGATATACAGAGCTATTTTGATGACTAATTAGGGATACATAATAGGCCAGATAATATTCAAGTAGATAATAACTGAGCGCTTTGAAGGACAAAAGTCTCATAAAGAAATTTTATCTCAGCTCTTGGCCTAACTGCTCTTCTCTTATCTCTCTTGCCTCAGTAGGTGCTAAAGAATGGCTTGAAAAGCACAGTCAGCTGGGTTATTAAAGCTGACTGTGAAAATCTCCTAACTCACGAAGCAAAATCAGGCTGCCTTCAGGCTGCTCTTGTCCTGAGAAGATGACATGCTTCAGATCCAAGGTTTTCATGAGGTGCACCATCACTCTATGAGTAGACCTACTGAGGAAATCTGCTGCTGCCACTTTCCGGTTTCATCTGCAGCTGTCCCAGATAATGTGTTGGTTGCAACGCTAATATTTCTATATAAGATCACACGCTGAGCAAGAAAAAAGAAAAAGAACAGCTCTCCATCATTCTGCTCATGTAAGAATTTAATGCTCTATAGTCGTCAAGGACTTGGCTGACACATTGTCATTTTTAAAAATAAGTTATGCTATGCCCTGCAGAAAGAAGGATTGAGAATGTGTAGCTGAGGCCAGTAGCTGGGGTACAGGATGGATTATTGCAGCCCAGAATCCTCCATAAAAACCCATGAAGTACTCATACAGCGCCGCTGCTGCTGTTGAACATCCCTTTAAATTCTTTACACTGCAGTGCTGTTAAATCAACCTCCAGCCAGGCAGACTACTCACCTCCCAGCGCAGCTTTCATTACAAAATTCATGATGAAGCAGTTCTGTGTTCTCCTCCTTGAGCAGCCACGTTATCAGGGACAGACCTGCAGTCAGGGGACAGAATACATAAGCTGTGACTGAGGCAGCAGGAGTTTGATGGGATGGGGCTGACAAGAAGGAGCAGGAGGCTTGATACAGGCAAGAGAAAAACATTCAGATGGAGATCCTTGTTGGGGGAAAGAATGAAAAAAAAAAACCTCTACAACACCTGCCAGACATGGTTTGTGTCAGTTCATGGGCCTTAAAAAGCATCGCCTCACACAAGTAGAAACACACAAACCTTGCATGTTCCGAGTATTTATGGTGCTTTTCTTTATCATTTCCTGTCCTAATTTGTAATCTGTTTTTGTAGGGCATTATTATATTTTCTTTCATACAAAACCTACGGTATAATGATTTTATATGGAAACAGCCACGAATCTTTAAAACTGTTGGGACTTTTTTTGTCTGAAAAACTTAACACTAACTTCAGGGTAATTTTAAAAAACGACATATCGCAACATTTCTTTGACATTTCAAAGGGAGCAAGTTTAAAGTGACCTTAGTGCTTCTAATGTTTGGCATCTATCACCCTTTCTGCAACCACGCACGCAGCTTCTGCTGCATTTTCTGCAGCATCCCCCCCTGACATTGCAGCACAAACAAGCCAAGCTGGTGGACTCATTCAGTCCCCCCCACCCCCAGCCCCCCTCCCCAAGGCTCGTTTTGATTCGCCCAGAAGTCGATTCTGCACCAGCGGAGCGTCTTTAATTCATTTCCTGGGTTTCTTCCACTTCAGCATCATCTGCAGCAGCATCATCCTCAGTTCTCTCCTCACATGAACCCCTCCACCACTAACTCAGTGTTCTCGGTGTGTTGCACCATTCCGGCACAGTAATGTACAATGTGTACCTCCTCAAACATTCCTGCACCTGCACGTTTAAATTCATGCACATTTGAGGGGGGTCACCACTTGCACACAACACGCCAAAAGGTTGGTTGTTTTGTTTTATGCATAAGCATCTTTTATGGAGAAGTGCGTTAACCGTCCTGTCCCGCAGCCCGCATCATGCCCATCCTGCGGACATGGTTTACCTGGTCCTCCTCGATTCCTCCTCCAAGTTCGTCAACAGAAAAAAAGCCTCAGCGTCCTTGTCCTTCAGCGGGAAGACACAAAAACACAAGTTTTAGGATGGAAAGAAGAGATTGTGCGTCCTTGTGCGGCTCTCAGCGTGCAGACATGCCGGCTGTGTCAGAGTCAGGCTGCAGCGGAGGAGGAGAGTGTTTTCCTGCAGGACAAGGGGAGAGCATGCACAGGAGCAGGGGAGGGAGGGGAGGAGAGAAGGGGAGGGGAATATTAACCTGCTCATCTCTACTTTTCCAACTTCAACACAGTATCACACAAAATATTGAAAAGGTGACTATAAAATTTACCCCAGAACACTTAAAAAACAACAATGAGCATGTGAAACAGCAATTATCTATTAAGCATTCATTAGATCTATGATAATGCTGTTCACAATTCAGAGTACTGGAGATTGGTTTTAAAACATCATAGATTAATACTGCTGCATTTAAAATGCACAACGAGAGAGTAAATTGATAAAACTGGAATTTTCGAATCGAAATCAACACATCTCTGACAAAAAAGTCGCTATTTGGTTATTGTGTGATGTGGGATTCTTTCAAATGCGAAAATGAAACATGTACTGCAAACTTAAGTCAAGGTCACGGCTCTCAGAGGGACTGAAGATGTTTATGTCAGAGGCTCATTTTCAAAGAGAAGAAGGAATTTGCATGTGTGAAATAGCTCCTAACAGCTACTTTCAGTAACCAGTCTGCATTATACTGCTGCCCAGTTCATACTAAGCCTGACCCCCACAAGCCTTTTGCAGGTTATGGTCCCATATGAGCATAAGATCTACAAGTCTTTCCCCCAGGCTTTGCTCCAAGGCAAAGGCCCCAGTTAATCCCAGTCTGGGTAAGGTAACTGTGCTTTGGTGGCTCCATTATCTCATACATAGCTTGAGAAAACCTCTGTCCATTGCCAGTGGAGCTGGAAGAGGTGGCTTAGCAGTATGTCAGGATGTTTTCAGACAGCAGAGGACACCATGCAGACGCAGGGACAACATACAAACTCCACACAGAAAGACTCTGAACTGTCCGCTTGCTGTTTTTGGTCTTTTCCTCTTCTGAGGGGCATCAGCTTCTGCGGCTGTCACATCCTCCGTCACGTTCTCCTGGTTCCTGCTGTGTTTGGTGCTGGCAGGAAACATACAAGCCTGTGTGCCTCTGACCTTCATCTCTGCTCTTTGTTATATCCTCTCTCTAAAATCAGAAGCGTAGAGCAGCCATACATTTTCCAGAAGTCTCTGATACATTTTGAAACCTTTTTATTTCATCCTCGGCGGGCAGGACACAGAGGTACTCTGGTTTAATGTCATCTGTCTCAACATTCACTTAAAAAACATTTTCTTGGCAGGATGAGACGCTCCACAGCAGTGAAGTTATCTGAAGTTAGATTTTTCTCATGTTGATTTCTTATATTCTATGCTCAAAAAATACTGAGCATTCATCCCCCAGAGCCCAGCCTCGTTTCTAATTCTGAACTGAAAAAAGTTAACCAGACTTTCCTCCCTCGTAGTGACTTTGCCACCAGCACACTGTGAGGCAGACAGGTTGAGAGCACACTGAGCACCGAGGGGAGCTCACACTGCTGCGTCTCCCATCTATTAATCAAGACAAAGGAGGCTGTGTCCAGTCAGCACACTCAGGCGCAAGCATCCATCACGCTGTTTACAACCTAAAAATACTTTGAAACAACAGCTCGTACTTTGGGACGCTTCTTTGTGTCCTCTGACAGACCACCATCAGTACATTTTTATTTCTTTGTGGGCATTTGATTTATAGTCCCTGGATCACGTGTTTTGATCAATATCCACCATTATATTGTTTGAAGGCTGAAATGACAAATACGTTCTCCTCTGTCTGATTGTCAGCCTCCTTTGTTGTAAATGGGACGTTGTCCCGCAGTTAGATGAAGCAGAATAACGCAGCATAATCCACACCGTGGCCTAATCTGTGACTAAATCAGTGACTGATGTTTTAAAGCCAAATTGTTTTGTATTATTGAATCATACATGATAATTATAACAAACCAAACCACTGGTGTCCTGTTCTGTACTTCTACACCTTCCACATAGTACTATGTTTACTACATTTGTTTGCTTGTTTTTTAGCAGCTACACACTTCGGTGTTTTCCTGCTAAGCTTTTCTGATTGAAAATAAAGTCAAGTGCAGTTAAAGTTCATCATTGCATTTGTTTTGTGACCTTTAGATTGAAATGAAACAAAACTAAAAATGAAGCAGAAACAGACATGACCAGGTCTCATGAGTGGCCTCACGGTTAAAGAACGAATACATCCCTGTGATCTCTAGTTAGTATTCAGATAAGAAATTATAACAACTGTCATCTATAAAGCAGTTCAGCACACCTCAAGCATCCTGGTTTCCTTGTTACTCTGGAACACAGAGACAGAACAAGGTTTTGGTTTCTGAACTGCTTCAAGGAAAGCAGGACTCTGCTACGGTGCAGCACCGTAGTGCTGCTGTGTCAATTCTTCGGTCTGGACATTGTTAAAGCCAGTATCCGTCTGAGCCGGTCGGTCCCAGTTCAATGAACCTCGAACTGTTCCTGCATGGCTTTCAGTGCAGTTACTCACAGCTACCACTGAGAACCAGAACCTTTCTTTCAATTTTAGCTTAAAATAGATCCCCATCTGCAGCGAGAGGAGGCGGGATGCCACAGCAGGAACTAGTAGCTTATTGGCACCTTTACACATCTGGAAAAATATGTATATAAATAAAGATGCAAGCACGCATCATTGCTCATAATATGCAAGATGCTATTAATGCTGTCATTTATCTGTTATAATTTATTATATATTATTATTTATATTGACACAAGTTGTACAGTAGTCTGGCAGTGCTATGGTCACTAAAACAGGACAGCAGAGCCGAGATTGATATGAAGAGCTGCGTCATTCAGGAGCTAATGAGCTGCTAGATCTTAACCCCCAACATCAGGGGATGTGTTCCACTTCCTCTGGCTGTCAATTTTCAAGATAGTTATTTATTTATTTTAATCTGAAAGTAAGAGAAAGAAAACCAGAACTGAGAGAGACCTTCCATGAAGTGTAAGTGGTTAGCAGACCTAGAAAAGGTGATGAAAGGAAACTTGGTGAAGGATTCTTGGTTTTGGTTGTGATAACAGTTTATTGTTATATGCAACCTGTGCCCTCAGCTTTTATTTCATAGCTGTTTACCTTCTTAGTCATTAAAGAGCTGAGGCATACATAGGGGATCAGTATCATAGTCCATTTACTGTCATATAATATGCAAGACAGCAGGAAATCAGCTAAATTGCTATGGGGACACTTTGATGCACTAAGCTGTTT
>JBAMYA010000001.1:16595411-16609344 GCA_037176975.1 Arrhamphus sclerolepis | reverse complement strand
TTTACCTAAATGTTTGACAGATACTGCATATATACAAGTGCCACCAGTTTCCTTAAAGTTCCAAAATACATTAAAGTTTGAATAATATGATTTGTTTTTCCAGATAACAACTTATTACTTTGATAGAAGAATTTAAAGCAGTGACCCAAGTTTCCCTGCCATGTGTCATTAAACAACCAAATAAGTTTTTTGTTGTTCTAGTTAATAATTGCTTAAGTACAAATAGGATCACGTCATCCAAAAGTCTACGCTAACAAAATTAAAAGATAGTAAGAAAACACACAAAAAAGAGAAATATAATCACTGTGCTGTGTATATGATCAGTCATACTTTTGTTCTGAAGAAATAATTCACTTTCGGCTGATGCAGAAACTAAAATGACACTAAACTTCAACATTTTTTCTCACCTAATTTCAGCTGATTAACATTAAGAAAACATTTATTCTCATACAGATTGATGTCTATTTTTTAAAACCAAAAACCTTGAATGTAGGTTTCTGAAAAAGATATTACAGAATTACTTGTGCTCTTTATTAGTGTAACCAGGCATGTGACATCATCAAATGTTATTGTTAAGATTAAAAATAATAATAATAAAAACAACAGAAAAAAAGTCCAGTATTTATGTCATATAGTTGTGTGATCAAAACAGGAGGAAATGTCATATTTGCCAGTATGATTGGAGTTCCCAGCCCGCAGTTTAGTGCTCTGTGGTAAAATAGTGATGCAGGTGCCTGAAGTTCAGATAAAGTCACTGAAATAGACAAAATAAAACTCCTGTTGACCTGCCAGCTTGCTTTCTTGTCAGAGCCTTATGTATCGTCTTTGTGACTCTGCTGCAAGGATAAGACTGCAAAGTTTGTGATAACTCTTATTCATTCTATGTTTAAGAAATTGTGGGTAAAGAAAGTTGCACCGTCACCCTTTAACTGCTGAAAAAGCAGCTGTGCACGCCTGACCTTACGCTAGTTTCTCTGAACTCCTCATGAACAAAATGTCCACAACTCAGTCAGTGTAAATGTCTACTAGAATTCATTTTATTAATCCATTGAAAATAGTCTGTAAGAGTACTTTAATTTGCCTATTTTAAATTGAAATGATGAAGATTGTTCTCTGTGCTCTAACATACAATAGCTGCATATTCCACATATGTAGAGAAAATTTACTTTTAAATAAGTAGTTACAGCTTTAAATAAAGGTCTAAAATGCTCCCAACTCAATTGACTAAATTAACTGTCAAGTGTCAAGGACAAAAGGAAAATAGAAGCTTCAGCATTGCTCCAAAGACCTTTGTTCTTCATCGTGGATTTTATTTGATCTTATCATCCTCCAGTTCCCAAATGTGCTCTATCAAAATTATTACAAATAATTTATTTTGTAAGAACTGAATCTTCCTAATTTCCTCCACTGTCTTCCTGTTTGTTGACTTCTGAACTAAACTCTTCAACGTGGGACTTCTGTCTGTAAATATTTAAATTTACTGCACAGCAACGACTTGCCATCTCAGTAAATAACAAACCGCGTATTAGTTAAGTCAGATCTAATCCTAAACGACATCGTGTAAGACTCATTTCCTGTTCAGTGTAACCCCTGTAGAGACCCCTCAGACAAGGGTTTGGACGATTGAGGACATGATTTCAGCTGCACCCATCATTTGTCTCAACTGAAAGAATTCTTCATCATTTTTCTTTTCCATGATGCTTTATTGTTATCTTTGAACTTTCATAAAACAATTGGAAAAGATACAAGTTTTAATGTGTAGGAAAAGGAGTGATAACTTTCCAGTCAGAAGTGCTCCAAAAATAAAAAGAAAGAAAAAAACAACAACACATTGCTGCATACAAGGACATTTGTTTTCAAATGCAATAAGTTAAAGGTCCAATAAAGTTTAAATCCGGTTTTACCTCAGCGTAGTTAAATAAGGATAGTCTGACTTGTCAAATAGACATAAGCCTACTATCACCTCCTTCAAATGTAAATTTCACAACATAAATATTCAAATTTCAAATGATGGTTAGAAAAAGTGCACATTGGCAATTTTTGGTTAAA
Organism: Arrhamphus sclerolepis; assembly: GCA_037176975.1. NCBI lineage: Eukaryota > Metazoa > Chordata > Actinopteri > Beloniformes > Hemiramphidae > Arrhamphus > Arrhamphus sclerolepis. The sequence goes on along the minus strand of JBAMYA010000001.1, from coordinate 16,607,295 downwards.
AAGAACATTAAACCCCCTGTTTAGAGACCTCAGAAAACCACTTTAATCAGCCAGTTAATGCAGTTTATGGGACCTTTAAAACAAATGTTTCACAAAGCTAAAAAAGGCAACATAAAAAAACCAAAACAAGAGTGATTTGTAAAGTATTATTTCTGACAGCTGCATGCTAGCTGGTAGGGTGCAGAGGTCAGGGTCCATTCCTTTGTTTGCCCTGTTGGTCAGAGTGAGCACCATTAAAACAACTCTTTGGACTAGTTTGATGTTGCACGTCCTACGTCCTTCATGAACCAGGATGTCACAACTGTGTCAACACTGAGGATAGTTTACCCAGGTTTTTTTTTGTTTGTTTGCAGCGCTAACGCCATATTCATCAAATAAAGAGCGATCATGTAAAGTCACAACACGGCATGTTTGGCAACAATACTAGTTAGTAGAAAGGATTAGGTCTCAAACTAAAGATCATTTTCAGTTATGACTAATAAACTGATTACAGTTGACTGTAAAATGTAAACCATCATTTCCCAAATTCAGATTGTATTTGTTTTATTTGCATCTTCTTAAACAGAAGCAGCTATTTCCGACAGCTCAAACAAGGACTTTTTTCTTTAACCAGAGGCCTTTACCGTAACTCTGAAATAATGGCACATGGTCTTTCTTCCGTCTATTTAACCAATCATGGGATCCATCTGAAATAATTCCAGCCTCGCTGCACACAGCCCCTCCCCCGGCTCTGCCTCTGCCATCCAGCCTTTCCCTTTCCCCCTTTCCTTATGCTGTTAGCTGGCTTGTGCATGTCCTTTCCCCGTGGCTGGCATGAAAAGCAAATCAAATAGAAAGGCTTGGAAAAAGAACCAAGGCTGATTTTCTTTGTTAGTCAGTAATCCTCAGAGGTCTGGGATGGAAAAGAAGCGCAGAAACCCTCATGTGAGTCAGACAGCCTTGTTTTCCTTCTTTCATCTCGTATATATTTATATACTTTTTTCATATTCTAATCTCTCTTCTTTTATTAAATGAGCCCTCTTTCCCTTTTTATTTTCTTATGATTTGTCCCTCTGTCCGCCTCCATTGCTGTGTCATCTCTGCATTTTCCTTCTGCCTGCATCCCTGCCCCCATGCCATATTGCTGGCTGCTGATGCTGTCTTGTGATGCTTGAGTGTGGTGCTGAATGCAATTCAGGGTAATCAAGAGGTTTATTCGAGCTCTTGTGTGCATCTGTATGTGGGTGGGTGTCTTCCAAATGTGTTGCGATCCAACACTTACTGTTGATTTGACCACGCTACGTTGTTATGACTACCGGGGAACATGGAGAGCCTAGTTTTCAGCTGTAGCGAACCACATCCACATCAGACTCTGATGGGTTACTCCCCCCGCTCCACCTCGCCAGCAGTTTCACAATGTTCAGTGTGATTCTTCCCTGTGTTCTTGCCAACAAACCTGAAAACATATTTTTGCCTAGGTGGGGGATTAAGTTGATCAGAGTTTAACGTAAAAGTGCTTCATTAGAATTAAAGGATAACAAAGTCATCTGCCAGATCAGGTCTGCAGCTGCTAAAACTGACAACGCAACACTGAGCTCACAGTACAGATGTGGGAGAAGCTACAGGTGTTTTCTTCCTTTTTTTCTTTTTGGTGCTTTTCATGTGAAAATATGATTATAGCACTCCATATTCTCAGAGACACCGGGTTTCATCACCATTTCTTTAGTGTACAGTGTAGTGCCCTGCTGCATGCACTCAAAATTAGTTTGGAGAAACTATAAACTGGCTTAACTGGTCAGGCTCCATAGATAACTTGCTGGTCCCCTTCAGGTCTTTCACTTTGCATGCTTGGCTTATTCGATGACGACACGTATTGTTTTTTGATAACGTACGTAAAAGAATAGAAGTGTGTCCTTCCTCCTTAACTAAACTCCTTCTGACACCTGACCAGTCTGATCTTCATCATGCAAAGCACTGTTCTACAGCATAGCCGCCAGCCTCCACAGAGTTTTTCTTAGCATGTTTTGTTTTGTAAATTAAATAGAATTTTTAGTGTGTTGTGTTTTCATGCTTCAGACTCTGAGTACTTGGAAGGCCCAAGTGAGTATGACATTTGGGTGGATTTTATGACACTAATGACAAATGTATGTTTTTACCTAAAGCTTAATGGGCCTGCTGTTTGCTTCGTAGGAGCTGTACTCTCTGAGAATGCAAAGGAGCAGAGACAAGATGGAGCGAGACAAGGTGGAGCAGGAGACAAATCAAGTATGATTCAAGTTTTTTGTCTTTATGTGAGAGTGAGTGTTATCAGTGTATTATCTAATTGCTTCCTACCTATATATGTACACGCATACATATACATGTTTCTGACTTGTTGGAGAATTAGTTTTGAGGAACAATTCTGTACAAATTTGGTCTTTTTTAAATACGTGTTGGTGGAGATAATGATAGTCTTTCACACCTCTGTAAAACAATTGTTTCTTGTAAAAAGTGAAGAGATTATTTATGTACATACAAACTCCAATAAACTAATGGTCTTTTATGCGTTTCTTTTTAATGTGGTGTTTCCACCTTTACCTGGCGAAGGGTAAGAAGAAGCTGAGGGTGTGTGTGGCCACATGCAACAGAGCGGACTACTCCAAACTGGCCCCCATCATGTTTGGGATCAAGTCCCAGCCGGATGAGTTTGAACTGGAGGTCGTGGTGCTTGGTTCGCATCTCATTGATGATTACGGGTGAGACCAAAGCTTTCTTTAACATGTAGCCGTAAAACAATAAAAGTGAGCAATAAATGAAGGAGCACCGCCATCTGACACAACTGTTCATAATCTCTTACTCTTTGCACAAGCACAGTCCAGAGTTAGAGTTCTTCTCGTCTTTTCTTCTTAACCTCCAGGAACACTTTCCGTATGATTGAGCAGGATGACTTTGACATCGGTTCAAAGCTCCACACTATTGTCAGAGGGGAAGATGAAGCAGCCATGGTGGAGAGTGTTGGGTTAGCGCTGGTGAAGCTCCCTGATGTCTTACAGCGGCTGAGGCCAGACATCCTGGTTGTACACGGTGACCGATTTGACGCTCTTGCTTTGGCAACAGCTGCAGCACTCATGAATATTCGAATACTTCACCTGGAGGGAGGAGAGGTCAGAAGGTCTTTTGTTTTTTGTTGTGTAGCTTCCACTTGATGAGAACAGTGGTACTGTGATGTTTTATTCATAACATACTTGTTCCTGTCTGCATCTTTACATATTTACACTTGAACTTCCTAGCATTTGCTGTGAAAGTACAAACAATGTATAATGTATATTTTCAGGTTAGTGGTACAATTGATGATTCAATCCGCCACGCCATCAGTAAGCTGGCCCATTACCACGCCTGCTGCACACGCATGGCAGAGCAGCATCTCATTGCCATGTGTGAGGACCACTCTCGCATCCTCCTCGCCGGCTGCCCCTCATATGATAAGCTACTGCTGACTCATCAGAGAGAGGACTACATGGACATCATCAAGTGCTGGTTAGGTACGCATGGAAGCAGACATGAGACGGGAACGTGGTGTAAATGCATTAAACTGTGCTTGTGAGGTAAATAAATCACTTAAATATTAGATACATTAAATTTGTACCACTGATCTACAGCTGCATTCATTTAAATTGGAAAGGTGGATCACTTTAGAGCATAGTTTTAGAAAATTAGCTCTCGCAGTATGAGCTCACTGTGACAAAAGCCAGGACTTGACACATTTTATCACTTACTTTTTATTTTTTCAATACTTAAATGCTTTTTGACAGAATTATTAAGGATTATTAGGATTAAGTCTACTGTAGGATATTGGTGACGTACACATCGCTCAGAGACCCTGAAGAGTCCCGTTTCCCCGTTTGTGCACCCCCGACTCCTCAAGATTTCAAAATCACCTTTAGATAACAGTGACAGTTGTGTTCTCTCTGTCACTTTAGACGTTGAGTGCAATGAGACTCTCTTCAAAATCTTTTGCTGATTTGGGTCACTGGCAGGAGGATGCAGGAGGTGACAGATGATGAGACATAAATTAGACATATGATAACATTTTTTGCAAAAAAACAAAACAAAAAAGCTACATATCTAGATACCCGACTAATGTCTACACCTTCTCAAGTCATGCAGCCTCATATGTTTACATTTTCACTTCCAGGCCTCACTGTCAGAGTCGACATTAGGTTCTTGCGCACTCTACAAATTTCATGTATTAATTGAAATTGGTTTTCATTTAGTGATTTAGCAAATGCTACGATTCAGACTGACTGACAAGTTAATGGCGAGCTTCAGTACAGTAAGAAACCCTGCATTCTAGTGCCGAATCTGTTCACGTGTCCAGGTGGAACTGGTGGAGAAGTGCAAATGCAGGTTAGGCAGGTTAGTCAGGGTGCTGATTTATATGAAGTGGGAGAGTGCTCACAGTTGTTTGACCTTTTCTATTTACTTTGCAGGGGACAAGGTGCAGGACCGAGACTACATTGTGGCGCTGCAGCACCCTGTCACCACTGACATCCAGCACTCCATCAAGATCTATGGTCTGATGCTGGATGCGCTGCTCTCCTTCAACAAGCGGACCCTCATCCTGTTTCCTAACATTGATGCTGGTCAGTTACACCTTGTGCTCCCTTCAGTTCCTTCTTGCATTTCCCAGTATTGCTTCTCTTTAGGAGATTGAATTAGTTGAATAAATAGATGTCACGACTGGTAAAAAATTTGCTTCACATGTAAACAGGTAGCAAGGAGATGGTACGCGTCATGCGAAAGAAAGGCATCGAGCAGCACCCCAACTTCCGGGCAGTGAAGCACATTCCCTTTGAGCAGTTCATCCAGCTCGTCTGCCATGCTGGTTGCATGATTGGAAACAGCAGCTGTGGAGTGCGAGAGGCCGGGGCCTTTGGCACACCGGTTATTAACCTGGGAACAAGGCAAACAGGCAGGGAAACTGGTAAGTAAGAGAGGCTGCAGGTAAATGGGCCTCATTTGTGAAAGCAGCTCTGTTACAGTTGTTGGTGGCAAAGCTTGTTCAGACTTAGCAACTGAACTGAACATTTTAACCGAATGATTGAACATTTAAACACTCTACATCCGTCACTGACTGTCACTTTGTCAGTCTAGAATTTAGTATTGTTTCTGGAGGCAGTTTGTCATCTGATGAAAGCTATTTTGTTCTGAAAATGTAACGATTCTGCTGTGTGGAAAGTACCACTCCTAAAAAATAACATTCAAGATTAACTTTATTATGCCCCAGGGGTGCCATTTCTGTTGCAGTCAGCAGGATCACTAATTATTGAAATGTAGCCTCGGGATATCCTAACAACGGTGTTGGTGACGTTTCTCTTTGTCAGGTGAGAATGTTCTACATGTCAGAGATGCAGACACTCAGAATAAGATTTATCACGCTCTGGAGCTACAGTTTGGAAAGAGATATCCTTGGTATGTACTTCCTCTTTTTCACTTCAAGATCCTCTTTTACTTTACTTTTTTTTAATGAAACAACACAAGGTCAGTTGTTGTTTTTTTTAGTTTTATTATTAAAGCTTATTGCTCATACTGCACTTAAGGTAAGCACAGATGTGAAAATGAAACTGGGCGACAGGGTGACTACAGAGTAATCACAAAGGAAGAACACAGATGTTGCAGATGGCAGAATGCAGATGTCCTGCCCTCTTTGCTCTGCACTTTGTTGTTGTCTTTAGAAGACTGACAAATAGACTCTCTGGGGGGCTCAAGTTCTTCTTTGCAGCTGGCCCAGTTAGTAATATACTTCTCCTTGATACTGTGTAGAGAAAAATCTGAAGTAAAACAAGAATGGACTCATGGATGAGTGTAACATGCACCGCTGGTTTTGATCTTCAGTGTTTGACAGCATTTATGACATTTTGAATGTCTGTATTAAAATATTTACATGTAGAAGTGACTAACTGCATTGATTTAACAAATTATTCATAGGCTTATTTCATTCATTACCTTTAAAGGTTAGTGTTTAGAAGATATACTTATTAGACAATCTTAGTCTGTGACACCAAAAAAATCAAGATGGGAAAAGAAGCAAAAGCAGTTATCAGTTAGCAGCGTATTTATTTTTCCTTTTCCGTAGAGGTGCAACACCAGATTATCTTGTTCTGCATAATGATTAAGTTTCTAAGTTTATATGTAGGATGGATTCCCTTCCTGACACAACCCTTCCCTTTTATTTGAGCTTTCAAACGGCACTATGAGGACACTTTAGATGTTACGTTTCAATCCACATGGAAAGATTGACCCTGGCTGCTGTATTCGCATGTGTGTGGCCTGACTTGTACTCTTGTCAGTTGTTGCTCTTCCACTAAAGACTGCTGTCTGGTCTTTGCAAGACTGACACAGTATTTTAACAAGAACAAGGAACATGATACACCCTGTGTTAGTTTGAAGTGTCTGCTGAAATCACGTAAAATAAATGCACAAAAATGGTACTTCCAGGCTTGTACATACAATCATATACATCAGATACATTTCTGCTTATTGCGATGCAAATTATACACACACACACACACACACACACACACACATATATATATATATATATATATATTTTGATGTAACCATTTTTTAACCAGCTCTAAGATTTACGGCGATGGCAACGCAGTGCCTCGCATCCTCAAGTTTCTACGAAGCATTGACCTAGACGAACCCCTTCAGAAGACTTTCTGCTTCCCTCCTGTGAAAGACCCCATCTCACAGGACATTGATCACATTCTTGAGACCCAGAGCGCTCTGGCTGTTGACTTGGGAGGGACCAACCTCAGAGTGGCCATCGTCTGTATGAGAGTAGGTTGCACAGAGTTACAGAGGCATAAAGTGAATTGTTTTTGCACATCTGTCTTCATCTTCAGTTTTAATGACATGAATCTTTTATCATGGTACACTGTCTCTATGTTTTTCTCCTTTCGCGCCTGCCTCTTCCTCTCCATCCCTCACTGCTCAGGGCAAGATAGTGAAAAAATACACAGAGACCAATCCAAAGACATTTGAAGACAGGATGCATCTCTTATTGAAGATGTGCAGAGATGCCATGCGGGATGCCGTGCGCCTCAACTGTAGAATACTGGGCGTTGGTAGGAAAATACTTGCAGTTCATATTCCCTTAGTGTGTAGAAAAAAATGTAACCTTCTTATACAATCTGCTGCTCAGGAATTTCCACAGGTGGACGTGTAAACCCTCAAGAAGGTGTCGTTCTACACTCCACAAAGCTGATCCAGGAGTGGTCCTCTGTGGACCTGAGGACGCCGGTCTCAGATGCCTTACACTTACCTGTTTGGGTCGATAATGATGGCAACTGCGCCGCGCTGGCCGAAAGGAAGTTTGGTCATGGCAGAGGAGTGGAAAACTTTGTCACTGTCATAACCGGAACGGGTAAGACTGCAGGATTCTTGGAAATATGATGTGGACGCAAAAACCTCTGCTGGGGCTTTTTATCTTGTCAGACCTCAACCACATGCATTAAGAGAATCAGATTAAATGTTGCACAGAAAGCTGTCTTCCCCGTAACATCAATTAAGCCAAGATCATTAAAGACTTGTATGAAAAGAATTAACTGTAAATATATTTAATTTTAGCGAAAGTGATTGTCTTAATTCTGTCCAGGTATTGGAGGAGGAATAATCCATCACAACGAGCTGGTCCATGGCAGTACCTTCTGTGCAGCCGAACTGGGTCACATTATGGTTTCACTGGAAGGCCCAGAGTGTTCATGTGGCAGTCGTGGATGCATAGAGGCCTACGCATCTGGTATGGCCCTGCAGAGAGAAGCCAAGAGGCTGCATGACGGTGAGCGATCGCTTTTGTTTATGAATCTTCTCGGAAAATTCTCAGATATAGCGGTAAAACAGTAAAGACGACCTGATTTCTCTGCTTTTTGTTTTCTTTACAACATAGTACATAGATGTGTGTTTAAGACAGACTAATTATGGTACATTTCAATATTTAAAGGACTTGGATGTTTGTTTATCCAGTCCAGTTGTCCAAAAGCCAAGCAGTTATGTGAAACAAGTACAGACCATTAACAGTCATTTACAGTTTTATACGTGTGTGTGTGTGTGTGTGTGTGTATGTGTATATGCTTCAACAGAGGACCTGCTGAAGGTGGACGGGATGGATCTGAAGCTCTCTGAGCCAATCACTGCTGCCCATCTCATCAGTGCAGCCAAAATGGGAAACTCCAGAGCTGATGCTATCATGCACAAAGGTCCGTGAACAAAACAAGCACATAAACACAGAAAAAAACACATTTTCTTTAAAGAAATTATATTGATGTGAATAATTCAACAAGATCTTTTTTTATTTTAAGTCCCACACAGGTTTTGTAGCTTACCTTAGACAGCTGCACAGTACTGAAAATCATGAACATATAACTGGTAACAAACCTTATTATTATAAAAGAATGCTTATGTGTATCTGCCTGACTTGTGAGAGCAATCATGAAGAATGCTAGAATTACTTCACACCTGCTTTTCCTTTTGAAGAGCTTCATCGTACGAAGGTTCAAAACACGAGTCACTTCCACACTAGATTGGTTCTTTTTGTTTTATTCAGTTTACTTTTTTGTACAGATGTGGTTATAAGACACACTCAAACAGAAGGTAATGCTGGCAAAACCTTTATATCCTCCTCGGTGCCAGTGAGAAAGCTGAAGGCCGACATTGAAGAAATAAAAAAAAAAAAACAGTCAAATGTTTTGTCTTCTTCCCATTTCAGCTTCCACAGCTCTTGGTGTGGGCATTGTGAACATCATCCACATAGTCAACCCATCCCTGGTGATTTTGTCTGGAATTTTGGCCTCCTACTACCATGATCCTGTTCAGCGCATCATCTCGGAGAGAGCACTCTTCTCTGCTCAGAGTGTCAAGGTTGTCACGTCGCACTTGGAAGAACCTGCTTTACTTGGCGCTGCTAGCATGGTATTGGACTATGCAACAAGAAGGATATACTGAAAGATCGACGGCTGGCTCTGGAAATAATAGAACAATTAATAATTTTTGTGTTATTTTACAAGAAAACAAATGTAATCACATTATTATCATTTTTAGGAAAGTTTAAGGAATTACATCTCTTTTTTTTAAAAAGTCTCTGTCGCCCTAGCTCTGTTGGGTATTGATCTTGTCTTTTTTATAATTTTCCATTTTACACTTTTGGGTTGCTTTTGTTGTATGTTTTGGATTAAGGTGAAATGTAGTTATCTCAGTTATCTTTGCTACTTGTGGTTCTGCAAGAGTAGACGGTACGTGCACATCCAGAAGCTGCTTCTGTCATCTCAAACATCAGCAGTAGCCCAGTGCAGCTGAAAACCATGCAAGCCGTGTCATCAGACGGTAGTATGGACAGAACCGTGTCAGGCTCCATCTGTAAAACTCTTCTTCCATTATTTTGGCACAATGTTGCATCTGCTTCAAGAACATTGTTCCAGAGCTGCTCCAGCTTTTAACATTCCACTATGTGAACAACGTCTACTCTAGTCTGTCTGTTCTTGAGGCTCGTGAACGGTTAATTCATTCTGGTGAACCCTCATGTGCTCCTGTGAAGTCATGTCCTCACAATAGTACATATCACTATTGAAAGAGAGAAAGTAAGATTTTTATTTTTTATGTTACCCTTTTCTCTGCTGGAATGATTTTGTTTTCACTTGCATTGAGAGCTTCTGTGACTGCATTTTGGGAGTTGAAATGGCTTCCAAATGCCACATTTTGAGTCAATTCCTGATCTTTTCTCAGTCTGTAATTCCTAAAGCTTTCCTGTTTCCTTTTATATGTCAATACTATGAATTCAGCTGAAAGTGAAGTCCATATTCATGACCCAACTGTAACCTGAGTATGTTTTTGTAAACACAAAAAGTAATAAAACTGCTCTGTGTCCAGAAATTCTTAGATCCAGCTATGGTCCTGTTTAGGACTACATCCGACAACTGGACTCCAAAACTGCAAGCAGTGTTTTTACTGCACAGATAGAAATACATGCATGTCAAATTGACATTTCTTAAAGCTAGAAAAACGATGTTCAAGTCTCCATTTGAGTGTTTAGTTCTTATTGACAGCCTCATTTCTGTGTGAATCACACACATTTGATTTGACCGTTTTGCTGAGACATTCTTCAGTATATCTTTCTGTTTTAAATGAATTCAATTTTTCTGTGTATCGTGTATGAACATTTAAATTTAATAATTCAAGATGAATACTTCGTTTTTATTAGTACAGCAACCACTTAAGTCCTGCAGCTGCATTTTGTATATTGTAAGGTTGAACATGATTCTTTTTACTGATATATATATATATATATATATCTACACACACACACACATACATACACATATAGCCACTAATCTAATGAAGCTAACCTTTTCAACTTCACATGGTTTGTATGTGGGTATTCCCTACTGCATTGTAATTGCTACACTGTTTGAAATATATGCATTTTTATACATGACTATTGATGCAAATAATAAGTAATTATTTTTAGATAGTGACAAGAAATAGCAGTTACTGCAAGATGCAATTCCCCTGTGTATTGATAAACTATGGAAATGAACTGAATTCAAGAAACACTTTGAAAGTAAAGGCGATACAAACAATCCTACCTTTCTCAGACGGCTACTGTGCAACATTTCATTATCAATTTGTCCGGCTTATAAGTACAAAATAACCAGTAAATAAATAAATAAATACGGTACACACAGCCAGCATCCTCTTTTGTTTTTTATTGGTCTATAATTTTGCTATGTGATTGAACATACAGAATCTGCAGGTTAAACTTTGAGGAAATCAGAATAACCCATTAATGCCCTTGTATACTTATAAATAACTGTATTCTGACTTGCTGAAAGGTTAGACCTGAAACCTTGGTGTATTCATATTTAGTGACAGAATTTTCAGAATCATCTTGTATGATTTTCATTACCCTATTATTATAAAAACTGCATGAAGCTGGCATTGTTGTTCCTGAAAGTGGGTGTAACCTACTATGGTGGGGCCAATGCACCCCGCCTAATTAATAGTAGTAATATTTATTCCAGTGATTCTTATTATTTTCCCGTATCCGTCACGAATTTTGACGGTTTTCAGGGTACCGCAGTTTGACAAAAATACATCAAAACAATTGGGATTGGTGTGCAGTGACTTTTGGTTGTCATTGTCATGGTCAAAACGTAGGTATTTGTGTCCTCTTTCAGGAAATATAATTGTCAAATCCCTATTCCTTCCAAAATTTGAATTATGAGCCTCAGAGACTAATAAACTTGACAAATTCTTCGATTCTTAAGAATGGGAGATCTGTAAAATCATTTTTTGAAGTTCCCAAATGACCACTATTTTTAAACTGCTCCTGTGTCCTTATTTTTAATGTTAGGAAACATATAAGGACATGTATACGTTCCTCAAAGCCTTGTGGTACTCACAGTTCAAGCATTTTTAAAAAAAAAACCTGTTCAGTTTTTGAATTACAGCGGTTTATTCGTGACATAAAAATCCTGATCTTGACTCAGAGGAGAGTACAGCTGCAGCATACAGGCAGCATAGAACTGTCAGCTAAATCAAATCTCTCTCTCTCTCTCTCGATCGACCACACACACATGCATGTTAATCTATTAGGAACTGTTTGACTGTGTTGGACTTCTTGTTAATAGACTATTCTATTAGTTTAGTCACAATTAATCACTGGCAAATCCAGAGTCGAGTCACAAGCAGTACGTGCAAATCCAGAGTTGAGTCTCAAGTCAACACAGGCGTGTCTCAATTTGAGTCATGAGTCATGCATCAAGCCTGCAATTAGCAATTGGCTATCCTTAGCACTTAGAGAGCACGCAGTAATAAATCAGCCATGGTTAGCATGCAGCTGTCCAAAAAAAAAAAAAAGTATATA
>JBAMYA010000001.1:16563322-16586585 GCA_037176975.1 Arrhamphus sclerolepis | reverse complement strand
ATAGATAGATAGATAGATAGATAGATAGATAGATAGATAGATAGATAGATAGATAGATAGATAGATAGATAGATTAGAGAGATAGATAGATAGATTAGATAGATAGATAGATTAGATAGATAGATAGATAGATTAGATAGATAGATAGATAGATTAGATAGATAGATAGATGGAGAGATAGATAGATAGATTAGAGAGATAGATAGATAGATTAGAGAGATAGATAGATAGATGGAGAGATAGATAGATAGATCAAAATTGTTGACTTTCTGTTTCTTTTCCCATCAGTTCAACTTCACAGTTATTTGAACATTTTATTTTGATTATGACTAATGAACTGTTTAGTTCAGTTTTATTTTTTGCCCTTATAGATCACTGACTGACTTCAGGTTGATACAAATACATTAAACTAGTAAAACTAGCATATTTTTCAAATGAAAGACTGCACAACTTTGTGACTTTTTTCTTTTTTGATTTATTTTGTTTTAGTCCAGGGATCATTCAAGATGCTTTTACAACACAAGCAGCTCTTTTCTCACTTCCTCTCACACAGCCTCTCTCTCTCTCTCTCTCTCTCTCTCTCTCTCACACACACACACACAAACACATTTATTAGATCAATTTATCCATTAGCCTGGATTATGCCTACAATTACTCCCGTTATTCCTACAAATACTCCTATAAATCAATCAATCATCATCATGGTAGGACCTGCAGACGGAGGATGGAGAGAAACTGTAGAAGATCAACAATGTAAGTGCCATTAAATGATCCAGGACTGAAATAAGAGACAAAGTGAAGATTTCTTAGTGCATAATGGGAGTCAGCTAGTGGCCTAGACCTATATCAGTATAACTAAGAGATGGTCTAAGAGATTACAGATTTAAAGGCTTTATTAAACAGGGAGGTCTTAAGCTGAACCTTAAATGTAAAGGTGATTTCATAATAAAGGAGCCTGATAGCTGAAGGCTCTGCCACCCTTTCTAGATCTACAGACTCTTGGACCAGCAGGTAAACCTGCATTTAGAGAGCAGAATATTCTGCTTGGACAGTAAGGAACTATGACGTTTTTCAGATATGTCAGAGCTTCATCATTTAAGGCTTTGTATGTAAGAAGTAATATTTTGAATTTAATTCTAAATTTAACAGGGAGCCAATGTAATGAAGCTAGAACTGGTGTGAAGTGGTCTCTTTCGCCAGTTCTGGTTAGTACTGGTGCTTTATCATTCTGGACCAGTTGAAGGTTTTTAACATTACTGTTTGTTCAGCAAGAAAGTAACGCATTACAACAATCCATCCTAGAAATAACAAAGACATTGATTAATTTTTCTGCATCCTCTTGAGTCAGGATGTCTCTAATTTTCCTGATATTACGCAGATGAAAGAAATCTAACTTTTTAACCTGTTTTATATGAGAGATAAAGGAAAGGTCTTCATCAAACATGATACCAGTATTCCTAACAGTTGAGCTTGTGGCGAAGGAACTTCACTTTCAACACATTTGGTGTTGAATTTTTCCAACATGTAGTTTCTCTTTCAGGTATGCTTTCATAAAGGTGAAGTCAGACAGCTTGTAGTGACCATTTAAATATTGGTGAAACCAATCCTGAGTGTTTGCAGGGTTCTAGTTTGATTTACAGCTAATTTGCATGTCCTGTGAGGAACCACTGAAATGAGATGCTTTGGAAGCTATAAGGAGATGTTCGCACGTGTCAAGTAGAGAAGCCAGTAGATCTCTACAGGCCTGAAAATAAAGTAAAACTACCATACTAGATGTATTCAGGTAATATTTAAATGGATATACAGTGAATACATTACTATTCTGATGCCTTCATTTGAATTTGATCTTTAATTAATGATTTAGCTGCCTCTCCTTCTTGAAAATTACTCTTTGGTGGTAACGTACAACTGATTTATCCCATTATTAGCGCTGACCATTGTACAATGGAGCTTTCACCGGTCAGCAGATTTGCATCTTGACAGGTGGTAAGGCTAGATAGATCCGCACTCACTGAATTATGAAATGGCGAATGCTCTGCACTTATATACATTTTGTGTCATACAGTTTGTCTCATTTACCCATTCATACAAACACAGTTGCACTAAAGCACTCCTCAGGACACTTGGAGCCAGAAGTCGTTCCATCGACCAACCGAGGATGACCAACCCAATAACAAATAAAAAAAAGAAAAATGGAAAAAGGCCATTCCCGGTCAAAAAAAAAAAATCATTTTTAGAGGATTGACAAAGGCTGAAAAATGGTTTAAAATAATGATTTGAGGAGCATCTTTGCAGTTTCTGTCAGCCCTCTGCCAGTTGAAACATATTAGTCCCAGCGAGCCAACCAGCCTCAAAGCACATGGCTTTACAGCTATTGTTTAGTCTGAAGTCAGTGTTAGTCATAAACACACACAGACGCACGTTCCATTTGTTTTTACATGCCCTCTCCCTCTGATCTATCCAGCAAATATCTAAACTGGACAATAAACTTAAATTTTTCCTGACTTACCTCTGGTCTAAAAATGTCATTACACACCGAGCTCATCACATGTTTTCAATGGTCATTATGACTGAATCGCATACAAACTGTGCACCTGTATGAGTGTTTATATCTAGTCTTGGCTCTGTGTTATAGGATACACCCAATCATAGTCTCAACAGCCAGCGACTTCAAATGTCCCCTTTGAAGTTGAATTAGATGAACTTTGTTGAGTATAACTGAGCAAAAGTAGTTGTGCTTTAACGGGGACATTCCACATACTACAAAGGCAAGAGCACATTAGACGGAGCAAATGGGCCTGTGATGATGAGTATATATACAGTGAGTGTGTCTGAGTGTGTGTGTGTGTGTGTTGTGACTGTACACGGAACATTAAGACCCGTTTCCAGATCATACAGATGCTATCTGACTGAGCCCACCCAAACTCTCTTCTCCTCTTTCCCTTCTGTCTCTCTCTCCTCTTTTGTCTCATTCTCTGGCAGACAAGAGGCCCTGGAGGTCCCTGACCAAACAGGTGGGAGACACATTTCAGACCCTTCTTTCACTTGCTCCTCTGTGTTGCAATCAGACATCTGTTGCATGTAACATCTGCTAAAAGCTTTTTATTCACTGCAGGCTTTAATATTATTTACGTGAAGGTCCAAATTTACATTTATTTTAAACTGTTGTTAGAGCAATTATTATACACTGATCAATCATAACATTATGACTACCCACTTAATGAGCAAGTCCTCTTTGTGGTTGCAAAAGAGCTCTGACCAGTGAGGGTCTGGACGAAGAACATCTGAGGGTGTGTCTGGTTCAGGGATGTTATCAATAGGTCATTTGGGCCTTGTGGGTTGTGAGCTGGGGTCTTTGTGGAAGGGGGTTACTTCCCACTGATGCCATCAGGTCCCATCACATTGATGTCTGTGGAGTTTGATAAACGCATGAACACCTCAGAGTTTTTGCTGTGTTCTTGGAGCGCTTCCTTAAACATCTTGAGGGAGCCATTGTTGACCTCCTGGGCGAGGCCGCTCTTGTAAGTGAAATTTGCCCATTTTGAAGGTATCACTGTTGCCCATTTTGAAGGTATCACTGGTCTGCAAAGAATTTTAGGCGGGTGCCAGGTGCCAAAACTGAATTAATGTGAATGCCAGGATGCATGTTCTCCAGCAGGACGTTGCACTGCAACAGGAAGAGCACTGTTCACTCACATTGCCTGCCAGCGCTCATAATGTTATGTTTGATTGCTGTATGTATAAAACAAACAGGATACACGATGATTCTGGTTATTATGTTCTGAAAGGGAAGAACTCAGATGTGAAAAAAAGTGTACTTTCTCTTTTTCACGTGACTGAATACCTTTGTTGCTTTTACATTAAAGTTTGAGTGTTTACAGTTTCCTTTTTTGTCATCAACATGTAGAAAATTAGAAATCTAGATTAAATAATTAGTTTCACTCATAGATTCCCTTTGTGGATTAATAATGCTTTATTTAATTGAATTGAATTACATTTAAATATTCTTTGAACAAGTTATGTGATGTCAGGTAAGTAAAAGTTGTAGCAGAAAGAAAGAGGTTTGCCTTTTTACTCTTCATGATTTTGATTGTGATTTTTGTATTTGTGTGTTATCAGGAACTGGAGAAAATCCTGTCAGACACTCCCCCAGTATGGAGAGGATCCTCCAAACTTTTTCGCAATTTGAGAGAGCGAGGTCCCTTGCGTACACACACACACACACACACACACACTCACATTCTTGTTTCTCCCTTCACATAATTCCAACACATATCTACAAGGGTTAGGGCGAGGAAAGGAGGGAGGACATGCCAGAAATATTCGCCATTTTGCCTTGATTTGACTTCAGAATTTCACATATGAATTCACAGGAATGCCAGAGATTACACATATTTGAAATCTAAAAATAATTAATTATGTTTTATGAAACAGTTGATCCCTGGTGTTGTTTTTGGAATCAGATAGAAACATATAAATGTTCATGAAATTTCAGTTTTTACCTGTTATGGGGAATAAGTACAGGACAAAGCATGTACATTTATTTAAAAAAACAAAATAAAACTGAATCTGTGCAGTGTTCCAGTAATATGCTTGGACATTTGCAGAGATTATTTTTCAATTTTTGATAGTATGTGCAAGTCACTGTGTGACTCTAGGTGTTTCTAATCCGGTTGGTATCACACTGTCCCTCCTTAAAGCTGAACAATCTGCTGAAGAAGAGAAAAAAAAAACTCTCCTCTCCCCTCCCCTCCCCTCCCCTCCTCTCCTCTCCTCTCCTCTCCTCTCCTCTCCTCTCCTCTCCTCTCCTCTCCTCTCCTCTCCTCTCCTCTATGCCAAAGAGAGGAGAAGAGCTTACCCTAATTAAGCATTTGCTTCAGGAGTATGTAACAGGAATCACACAGTCAGGGACTGAGTCCCCATAGTGATAATTACATGGAAACACACACACACACACACACACACACACACACACACACACACACACACAGTGCACACTGAGAGATGCTAAATATAGCACGCCGTGTGTGATACATCCCCTCTCGCATATTAACAGAAGTATGTTCATCTTGTAACTTATGTGTGGGTTTGAATGAGTCTGCTGGGGCAAGTATCCAGCACGACTGTCTTTTTTTTCTTCTATCAGGGATGTGGAGTGAGAATAAGAAGCAATTAATGTGTTAAAAAGAGATCAGCTAAGCTTGAGGATGTGGAGAAATTTAAATATGGATGAAGTAAATATTTAATAAGACAGGAAGAGTAGAGTCTTCTATTTAAATGTATTCATTGTTCTTAATTCTAAAGCACTCTCTTATCAATTCACTTAAAGCAAAGACATCCTTCATGCAAGCTGTGTGTGTGTGTGTGTGTGTGTGTGTGTGTGTGTTTCTGTTTGAGAGAGAGAGAGAGAAAGAAAACGAGCTTGTTTCTCCATTACAAAATGAGCAAGGACAGTGAGAAACCTTAGCTTTGGATTTCTGAGCATGAATTACTGTAACTGTGTGTCAGATAAAGGAATGCAGACAGCTGCCTGAACACTGTTCATTACTTTATACAGTACAGTATACAGTACTAAGTATTTTTGTGTGCGTTGCAGTCTGCTCATTGTGAGTTATTGGCTTTCGAGTAATCTATTCATCAGAGCGATGAATTTATAGTCAGATCATCATTGACACTATACAAATCTGTGCACCTACGTGAAAGACATTTAAAGCTCAGTAAACTGAAATCAAGGGGCTTATGATGAACAGTTTTTGTTATTTTTCCAAGACGCAGCTTGAATGCTAAATAACTCTTTATTTTAGTATAATGCTTTTTGATTATTGTAAATGAGAAATTCAATAGTCAAAAAGCAACAATTTAAACTACTTTGAGTTACACTCGTAGTGTAATTAAAAACCACCATCTGGAGCTCGACATTCACCCATCTTTACATTCATCTGTACACAGCTGAAAGCATGTGATTGTAAACACGCAGACTGGATGAGGAAACCCGAGCACCAGCGCTCAGGCTACATTGGCAAAAGAGAATTCAGTTCCAATTCAGCTCCTCTCCACAAAGCAGTCAGGCATTAGCAAAACACAAGGCTCACACTGGCTCCTACTGGTGTCATGTTCACCTTCCACACCCTCACGCACACATGCACATACACACCAACGGGAAGGCAGCCTCCCGAAACACTCAAGCAAGTCACCCCGAACTATCTACGCGATCAGACAGAAAGCAAGAAAAAGGACGTGGAGCGGAGCTACAGCTACAAAGATTGTAAATGTGCCCGAGGCAAGGAAGGATCACCTTCTTGAGCATTTTTCAACTGCTTATTCAAACACAGACACACAACTTGTGTCTTTACTCTGGATACTTGGGGTGTAGAAAAAGAGACGTGTGTGGCCGAATGGTCGTTGGCAGCTCAGCATCTAAGATGCTATCTTCATGAAAGGAAGGATTATGTGTGATGGCTGTGAGTGAGACCCAAGAGGCCCATGGATTTTGAACATCTGTAAACACTGTGTGTCTGGAATGTGACTTTTTTAAAACTTAACTGTTTTGATTTCCTCGCCAGGCATCATCTCTTACACAGAGTACCTGTTCCTGCTCTGCATCCTGACAAGTGAGCAACTTCAGCTTTTATACATCCGCCTTTCATTTAACTCTTTTTAATCAAAATTTTCTCCTGTTTTCTACTAGCACAATTACATTTCTCCTTCAGGAGTACAGTGCTATCACTGGGAAGGGAAACTTAGAATTTAACAATATGCAGTTGTGTGTGTTCTACTTATAACGAGATTTGACTGCACTAAAAATGTTATTGTTCAATCTTTTAGGGACATTTTATTTTGTATGTAGTCAGCTCATAATCAGGAATCAAAATCAGAAATCAAGCAGTCCAAACATCCGTTGTCATCACTCTTTATAAACTGAATAAAATTAAAGTTAAAAGAACATTTCTTCTATGAGAAGGAGTTCGGCACATCAAACAGAAGTAACTGTAACAGATGATTTTTCTGTGTGGTATAAAACAGAAGTGAATACACACCTGTACAAAACCGTTTAATTAGTTAAATTCTTATGTAAAACAAATTTACAATAAAAGTAATATCAAGGCACTTCATCACTCCATAATGCGGTCCATTTAAAGTGCAATTCAGCTCTATTATAATCCAGTCATAACTCATGTTAATTCTCAAATAGGATAAAGGAAATGCATGAATATTTATTAAAAACCCCAAATTTGGCACAGCGAAGGAAAAAGAAAAGTAAAAGTACACATGCGAGTTCCAGTTAACCCACTTTCATGAACATATTTATAGAATAAGTCAACTCTAGAACTTAATCACCTAAGAAGTTTTGCACCAGTAATCTCTGTGTAGCTGCACCATTACATTATGGCTCCTCATGGGAAACAATTACCAGACTGAAAACGTATTTGAGTCTCCATGTTAAAGGAAAACAAGGAGATGCATGAAGATAGCTGCCCTGCATTTTCCAGTTAAAGAAATATAGTGTGTTTTTTTTTTGTAAATGATTAACTTAAACACAAGGAAGTTACCAAGAAGTGAAGTCTTTTTTTATTGTAGTTTATAAAGATTTGTTCTCTCACGCCTTTCCCTTCTATCTTCCATGTGCCTCTTATTTCCCTGCTATTTATGGCTTTACAATTACCTTTGATAAACACATGCACACTCTCACACTGTATGTGTTCTCCTATCTGTTCTCCAGAGCCTCATGCTGGCTTTAAGATTGCTTTCAATATGTTTGATGCAGACGGCAACCAGATGGTGGACAAGAGGGAGTTCTTGGTGGTGAGTTGCTGATACTGAGAGATGCACTCAGGAATTTGAATATTAATGGTAACAGAACTCAATGCTCCTATCATAGCATTGATCTGTTGTTAAGGATGTTGATTATACTGAGAGACAGCAAGAGGTGATTACATGAAATTATGAGACATGAAACAAAAGCTTGAATAGAAAAAAACTGTATTAATTCTATTTTTTAGTTGTTAAAGTTAGAGATCTGAGATCCCACAGAACTAGAGGTGTTATGAACACCAAGAGTAGGACATTATGGTTTTTAAAATTTGGTAATGTAACGAGCTGATGTGAAAGGCTTTAGTTCAACTCAGCTCAGAACAGCTTTATGTATAAATTATTTCCACAGCACCAGTGGTCCTTTACAAAAGGAAAAACAAGACTTAAAATGAAGCGAGCTTTTACCTATACATGTGGCATGCACACCTAAAATTCCGTTTACGTCTTTTAGAGGTTATAAAGGTTCCTCTTGTCCATATGTGATTGTTAAATACTAATATTCAGTTTATTTATATAGTACCTATTCGCAACCCAGAAACCCAGAGCACGATAGCATAATAATGCTCTCATGTTTGGTATCACTAATGTTTATTTACACCTTTTTGACTTACAGGGGGAACATGAAAAAATAAAACAATTGCACTGTGCTTGAGAGCATATATCTGGATGTCCAAACGGACACATAAAACAACTTTTTCACTTAGTTTGGTGATGTCACAGTCTGAATATGGGTCATTTCATCACACTAACCCCTCACATACCAGCTTTTCTTTGCAGAATATTTCTACTTTTTCCTGGTTGCTGTGTGTGTGTGTGTGAGTAAGTGGTACTTTCTAGGAAGGCAAAAATTCACACAACCCCTTTTTCCACCTCCTGAGATAGACAAAAGGGGTGAAAAAGGGGAAGCAGCTTGTGTATGTAAGGCCCACCCCCCCCGATTCTGTAACTGGGTGCAACAGAGAATTTCTTTCTGGTCACATCTTATATGACATAGCAGACAGACATATCTGATGATATTTATCTGCTCTTTTTTTAATTTACTTGCTCTAGTTTATTCACTTGCATTCAACATTAATTAATTAACTTTTGAACCTTTAAGCACGACATCTCGGTCCAATTTTATAGCACCTAAAGAGTTGAATGATTGTGGATATGCTGGAGCTGCATTCATTGAGGTTATGAGAAAATAAAAGTTCTTAAGGAAAAAGTGCAACCAAATAAACTTGTAACGTTCAAGTTTAGCAGCCAGAACCCAAAACGCAGCCAAGACAAGGGAACATTTACCAAAAAAAAATTATTAAAAGAACAAAATGACAGTGTTGAAGTGGTCCTGCTTAGATCTGGTTGCACTGGTGGGTCTGGAACACAAAAAACAGAAATGAGCGTTGTGACTGGACTGGAACCAGGGAAAACAAAAGAAAGGGAGATTTACCAGATATAGGGGATTCACAGGGTCCTAGAATCCAGTTTCTGCAGGGTTGGGTGAGCTGAGACTGAATGGCCTTAAGGTCCACAGATGTTCAATGAAAACAGAGATCACATCCACCATCCAATGCTTCGTGGTCCAGTTCCAGGGTCACACCCAGCAGGGTCTCAGGCAAGGAAAATCCAGAATCCAATAGACTTGAAACGGGGTCCGAGTCAGGCAAGGTTCAGCAACAGGAGGTCAACAAATGCTTCTCACACACTGGTCAGGACTAGGCAACAGCAGTGGTCAGAGACAGGGAGGGTCAAAAACAGATTGAGACTTGGAGACTTGAAACAGGGCTTGAAGGCTGTGACAAAGGCATCAGACAGTCTCACAATGAGAAGGTGAAGGGCAGGAGCTGAAGTAGGGGGCAGAACAGGTGAGGACAATGAGCAATCACCAGGCAAGGGAGGGAGAGTGAGCAGCACAATTAAGGATGAACCAAAATGACAAAACTACAACAATTTTCTTGTTGTTTTGGCTTAAATGGTATACAGAAGACATTTGACTGTGTACCCTAGGGTGTCCTCCTGTGGGAGTGCTCCCGGCCTGTGGGGTTGATACGGGTTATCAAGTCCCTGTACAAACAGAGCGAGAGCTTGGTCCACATAGCTGGACATAAGCAGGATTTGTTTGTAGTGAGAGTTGGACTCACCTGTCCTTTGTCACCAGTTCTGTTCATGGCTTTTATGGACAGTAGTTTGAGGTGCAGCCAAGAAATGGAGACCTTTCAGATCAGTGATGTCGGGATTTCATCTCTGCTTTTTGCAGATGATGTGGTCCTGTTGGCATCATCAGGTGGGAATCTACAGCTCTCACTGCAACTGAGTGTGAGAATCAGAACCTCCAAATGTGAGACCATGGTTCTCAGTTGGAGGTGAGAAGGTAAGGTGAGAAGTTCAGTCATCCAGGAGAGCCAGTTTAGGTGATTCAGACATCTGGTCAGGACACCTCCCAGGGGAGACGTTTCGGGCATGTCCAACTGGGAGAAGACCACGAGGCAGACTCAGGACGCGCTGGAGAAATTAAATCTCTCGGCTGGACTGGGAACACCTTGGTGTCCTCCTGAAGGAGATGGAGGAGATGGCTGGGGAGACGGAGGCCTGGGCCTTAACCCGCTGCCCCCCATGACCCAAGTCTGGATAAGCAGAAGATAACAGTTGGACGGATGGATGGATGGATGGATGGATGGATGGATGGATGGATGGATGGATGGATGGATGGTCAGCATGTAACAGCCAAGGGGTAACATTGGGGGCACACCTTTCTATAAATTAGTATGCATGCAGCTACAGATTTACTATAAATACAGATGCAGGGCCACACCCGACAGAAGAAGGGCGTGAAGAGGAGTGGTATGTTTGACTCCACAACAGCTGTTATGAACAGAGCTGTAAGTACAAGAGAAGAAAATTTGAAAAGGGACAATGCTCTGGTTTAAAATAGTTTCAATGCAAAGGAATGCAACTCATGTGCTGTTCAGAGAGTTTTTAGCTTTTGCTAATTTTCAACTCTTGCCCCTAGTTGGGCTTTTAGTACAACATAGTTAAGGCAAAAAAATTTAAAAGTTCCACATATTAATATTACACAACAGCGCACAAAAAAAAAAAAAACATATTCACAGTCACCACATCAAGCCTTTAACTGATAAAAATACTAAAACTACATTACACAGTACAGCAAAATATATTCCACAAAACCAGCTTTGACAGCCGCAAAGTCAAACATTACCTCCATCCAGGCATGAAGAGTTAATGAGCACAGTTGTGGTTTCCTTTTAGCTAGTATTTAGCCTTTGCCATAACCAGTTTTATATCTGATAGTAAAGGTTTTGCTTTTTTATGGTATGGTATTTTGATCAAAAGCCATGTCATAGACATTTGTTTTTGTTTTTTGTTTTTTTTAAAAGGGGTCTAAAATAGCTTGAGTTTGCCTTATTTAACAGCTGAGTGGCAAAAAGTTAGCTTTTTTATTTCAATTCAGTTCATCCATTCATCCATCCATTATCTATACCCGCTATTTCCTGTGCAGGTTCACGGGGGTCTGCTGGAGCCTATCCCAGCTTACTTCGGGTGAAAGGCAGGGGTCCACCCTGGACAGGTCGCCAGTCCATCGCAGGGCTTAATTCAATTCAGTGCTACTTTATTAATACCCAAAAGAAAATTAATACATTTGGCCAGTCACTCAATCAGTTTTATGATCATTTTAAGCTGTGAGCTTCTTCAGGGCTTCAAGAGCGTTGCTTTCTCTTTAGGGTGGTACAGATTTACAACTAGAAACGTTGCTGCAGGCACTAAGGGATGAGAATCTGTGAAGATGTGTGTGAGAGTGGAATGGCACATCATTATGAGGGAGTGGTGATGGTTTTAAACCCTCAGAGAGAAGGCAGGTGTTGGAGAGAAAAAAGGATTTCTCTGCCCACTGAACCAGTGGCATTAAAAACCAGGTGACTAGAATATTTGATTAAAATGACCTCCAGACAAACATCGGGCATCACAGTTCTTGTCCTGTGGTTACGTGTCCTTGAATATCCTTGATTTAGTGCTCTAAGTTCATGCAAGTACATTTTGCTTGAGCAGTGCACCAAAAACAAACCAACACAAGACGCAGTTGCTTGAGGCCGACTGCAGCAGGCGTAGCTGTCTGTCACCACAGATTCAGGACAAATCTTGAATAAAAATTAAAGTTAAGTTTGAAAACCAACACTCTTTATCATGTTGGCAGAGGACAAGCACTCATATCACATCATAGCCTTGCATGAAAGCGTGAACGACCTTATGAACTTAAAGAGTGTTTGTACATGTCAGCATTTGGACTTTTAGCAGCACTTTGAGATTCGGCTTTGATTTGTTAATGAGATACTCTTCCTCTCTATCTATGCAGCTTCAGGAGATCTTCAGGAAGAAAAATGAGAAGAAGGGAAGGAAAGGAGATGCTGAGAAGTCAGCACAGTTGGTAAGAAAGTTAGTTATGTACATTTATTGTAAACAAGGACAAAGTTATATGTGATTGGAAGCTTTTGTTGATCTATAAATTGCCTTATAACAACCAACCTTCTTTTACTTTGACTCATAATGCTGCTTTTTTGTGGTAACATTAAAAAGAAACCATATCTATAAAGGGTTTTCCGTCTTAAGACGGCATTTTAGTGAATCCATGAGCGTAAGCGTAAGACAGTGTTGTTTCAGACTGTACATGTGGATGTGTTCATCATCCAAGTTAGTTGTCATCCATTGCTAAGCAAGTATGAAAGCTAAGTAAGTCTTTCATGTGAGCATGCTGCTTCATGAAAACAGTTTTTTGTCTTACAATGTACTAACTCCTCTGTTGTTAGTGTGACAATTATCCCTTTTCTGTAGTTGTCATCGTTGATCTGCTTTCTAAATGTGTTGTCCTCAGCACTTCTGTGATTCAAGTGTAGACGGCCTTAAATGACAGCGCCGCTTGTGCCGCTCATATCAGTAACTGCAGGCCTGATGGCTGCTGAGAAGCAGGTTTAAGCCGCTTAATAATCTTTCAGTCCTTCTGACAAATTAGCAGTGGATCAATGTCAGTTTATCACGTGTATACTGTATTTTTGCTGTATACTGTTCAAATAAGGTGATGCTTTAGTTCAAATGAAGAATTAACTATTTTACAGGCATCATAACGTTTTTACAGCCAACAACATATTTATACAACGCTTGTCTACTCCAGGAACCATTCAAGGAACTTTTTACATTTACAACTCACGCGCATACTCACACATGCATTTATTAGATTGATTGATTGATTTATTAGACCAAATTATTTCTATAATTACTGCTATGAATTAGATTACTGATACTGTGCATGTAGCCAAGGTGGGATTTAGTGTTACTACTGAACACTAAATCCTGAACAGCTTGATTTTGCCTCTTTGTTGAGTCTTACAGCAAAGGTGTTAAAGCTTGACAGTTGTAGCACTTACAGTTCAGTTGTGGCGAAGGCTTCACATGAAACATTACCAACAGACACAGTTAACACGAAGTCGAGGACAAGTCCGACGGATTAAATGCTGTCGTCTCCCTCACGTGCATCATCTCTTACTATCTCTGGGATGTGCAGCGCCCAGCGCAGCAATGCAAAGTGTACATTCCTAAATGTATCCACAGATGTGTAACAAATGACACATCCTTTTTCCTTGCATGTACTAACATGTGTTTTACCTTCTCTCCTCCTCCTCCTCCTCTCTGACTGCATGCTTTCTACTCTTCTCTCTCTTCCTCATGTCTCTCTCTGTGTGTGTTAGAGTATGCAGCTGTATGGATATCAGGTTGCTCCCATGAACAGCGTATGTATCCTAAACCATAACACTTGAGTTTCCTTTCCTGCTCTGTAGACAGATAAAGAAATGAGCAGCATGATGAACAACACAACTGTGTGCATCAGTGTTTACTAGCAGCCTGCACAGTTTAGCTGGGAAACATTATGATACTGAAGCACATAGCAGAACGTAACGTGGCAGGAAGGCTGTATCTAACTATTGGAAAGTGTTTTTTGTTCTTCACATTTGTTAGAATTTTAAAATATCATTGAACGGTTTAACGGCTGAACACACCATTTTGTGTCAAGAGTTACTGCGTCACTGCTGGAAGAATGTGAGATTACATCCAGCGGCCAGTTACTGGGAAAAGAACAAGCCTCATACAGCATAAAGGGTCAGGATCTTTAAAGTTCACAGTTTTGTGGGTGTGAACTGAAAAAGGAGATGTTTTAGGGCATGTCTAGAATCCAAAGCAAAGGACAGAACAAAAGTGTGTAAATGGGAATGTCTGTTTCTGGAAGATTTACACCGATCTACCAAAACAGTCTATTTTCAGTCATGAAAAAAAAAGCAAACTACCAGAAACAGTGCAGGTTAGCGCTGAGTTGCAAACAAGGAGACCTGTTGACAATCAGTAGCCTGCAATTTAGCACTGACAGATACTCAGGCTGTTTTTGATTCATTACAGGCCATAAAAACATTAACGGGAGTAGTTGTTCACTTGAAATATTTTAAATGGGCCCACATTAAAGCTGTAAAGTGATACCTGTGTGTCTTCCTTACAGTGACTGATTGTAAAGCACAACATTTAAGGCCATAATGATGCATGCGGTACAAATCTTAGTAAATCAATCTACAGTAGTAATTTTTGGGGGAAAAGATGAACTCACATCTGCTACAGGGCCAGGTTCAAAGGTCACGTTTGCCAAATTGCTTATTAACAATGCACAAACTTACCGTTGTGCATCATTGTTAAGTATCAACACAGTCATTTTTTTTTTAACATCTAAACTGAGTGTTGCTAAGCGCAGAGCGATAGTGAATCCATCCCAGGGGGCTTTCTTCTCTGACACATCTACATCATAAAAGAAAAATCACATAATAGCTGGGTATTGGTTAGTTCGGAACACTACAAATGAAATCGTGTGACTTTGCAGCTGTCTGGATGGACGACATACTTGGTGGTGACTTCATGTGCGGTTGGGTCTAACACATTTTCATAAGTTGAGTCAGCTTGCAGCAACGCCTGATCTCAGAGCAGTGTCTGCTATAGAAACCGCAGACTTTATCAAGCCATTTTTCCAGGGAGTCGGAAAAATGTATTTTTTAATTATGAAAAACTCTGAAGACTGAAGGGCATTGCTCGTTTTACAGTGACAGCTCAGTACAATTCTATTTAACTGCACATTGGAGAGACACATGACACACAAGATAATGAATCTAAAGTTTTCAAAAACAAAATCAAAACAACAAAAACAAACTTTAAACCGAACCAAAAACATGCAATTGAAGCCTCGCTGGCTTTAGGGCAAAGTTGTGTCATCAAAGAGCTGTTTTCCAGCCAGCACAGGCAGAGGAGCAAAACTTCATCACCTGACCCATACTCAGTGCTTCAGTCTTTTTCCTCTTAGGTTTTAACAGCTTGTTATTTTTGGCCTTTTCCCGTAACATAGTTTGTCTCAACTTGACTCGACTCTATTCCCTTTTCCTCTTTTTTCATTGTTATTTGTAGCTGGTATCAGGTACTCTTTACACCCTCAGTCAAGTTTAAACCTGAGCCGCTACTAAATAGGCCACATAAAAAGGGAGAACTCTCGTCTGTGTGGGTTGCAGCCGTTTACCTGCAGCTCTGATGTCCCACATCCCCATCACCGTCTCTTGTTCTGTGAAAATGCATTTGGATTCTTCTCATTCACACTGAGGAGATCTGTGTCCAGATCCAGAAATCTAGAGTCTTCTGAGCCCAGAGCGGGTTATAATAAAGTGTAAGTCATAACGTAGTTGAACTCCAGAACATGTAATAAGCATGTTAATCTAAAGTGGAACACTAGCGGCTTTGTAATAAATGTTCAAAAAGATTAGAGATGATATCAGTTTCAACTCTCCATGATGGTTAAATGTCGTTGCATGCAAGTGTCACACAAATACTAAATGCTGCTTTTAACCTGTTCAGAAACGCTTGCAAAGATGTAAGGTGGGATAGTTGGTGTGGACAAAACACCCCAGACACAAAGTTCTGGCACTTCGTTTATGTTTAGGTATTAAAAATAATTTGTGCTTAGGATTCGCCAGTATACAAACAGGCAAAATGAGATGTTGCCACTCAGGGACGCATTTTTTGTGACACTTGTGTGGTTTTGCACTGTAGACAGACGCAGCTGAGGAAGCTCCTGGAGTGAGACCAGACTGGTGATCAAATCCCTGCACGCCCAGGAACGTTTTTGCCGTCCTGTTTCTGCGTCGCACTGTTTCACATGATGCATGACAATAAACAGATGATCCCGCCAGTGTTGACGAGATACAGATACAGTCGTAGTGAAGTGTCGGGTCAAGTCGAAACACACTAAACAGTGGAAAAACAGTGTTTTATGTTCTGCAGTGCTCATAAGAGTCAGTGCTGCGGCAAGTTGTTCGATCCACTAATGTCTCCCCCTCAGTTTGCCCAGTCGAAGCAGAATGAGCAGCATTTTTATTGGAGGAGTATCGGAAATAATAATGTGTTTTTGAGCATTAATGCACATAAATCTACTTTATTCAAGCAGAGGCTCAGTGATTAAGTTACACTGCCAGTTCCCATCAACACCACCACTTCAGTTTAGCACATATATGAACCAGTGTTTTTTTTCCCACTGCTCCCAGTCTTTATGCCGAGCAAAGACAGCTATCCAGCTCCATATGTTTTGTGTGTTTATCTTATCATGTAACTCGTGACAAGAAGTAAAATTTAAGCATTTCTTCATCCTATGAAGCACTTTCAACTAGCGCGTAGGGTGGTGTAATTGACAGGTCCATATGGTAGCGCTGTATATGAGTAGATTATTTATAGATTCAGAGAACGCTCGTAATTGTCAAAGCTGTAGATATCATCTGTACCAATGTTTGAATGCCCCTGTCATCCACCGACGAGATCACCTAAAACGCTTTAAAGCTCAGCTAGTCCGCATCGTCCTCTGTTATCATTAAAAATTTACTCTGAAGGCTCTTTGAATGGATTATTGTAAATGGAGAGTGACAGAGAATGATTTGAAATTCGGTGTCCATCTGTCAGGTCAGCTGATTGATTTATGGAGGGATGGTGGAGGCGGCTGGATGAATGAACAGAAGAATGGCAGGAAAAAAAGTAATAGATTTAAGGGGTCAGCAGAGATGAACTCTCACAAAAAGAGAGTGATGTGATTTAGAATGACCTGAGATGCTCTAAAGCTCTAAACACAATCAGACTCTGCAAATTTTAGACCCTTTAAGGACTTGTGCTGTTTGTTTGGTAATGTGTGTACCCCTTTTGGGTGGAGGCTTTGTCATTTAAAGGAGGTTATTGGTACCGACTGACGACGGATCACAGAAAAAAATAATGTAAACGTTATATTTGTATGGTTTGCGGCATTCAAAATTAAATGCTTTTTGTAAATTTTATATTTAATATTATTTCATGTTTAAAACAAGCAGGGGAAAACACCCCAACTTATATTAATGATTAGAAGATAAACAATGAAGGGTTAATGTTAGCGGTTTGGGTGCATGAAAACATGGTGGAAACCCTGTAAGGTTATAGGATATGTCACTGATGCTTTCTCAAATCAGCATTTCTAAAGAACAGAAAATGTGCTGTAACTCCCAGGCACTCTCTCTGGTCTTAAAATGTCATTGTTTCTCCCTTTTCCTCTCTCTGCCACACACACACACACATGCACACTTTTGTGCACGTTTGCTGTCAGTCTTTGATGGATAGCTGCATTGTCACTCTGGAGTTAAGAGTGGTTGAGGGTCACATTAAAATGGCTGCCACTGCATTTCCCTGGAGAGAAACAGGCGAGGTGGGTGGTCAGGAGCTCATCACTGAGGTTAGCTTTCATTTCACGACAATACACACTAGCAGGAACAGCTGTTTTCTTGCGTTATGAGCTGCATCTATTGCTTTGTTTTAATAGCAGGAGCCCTGCTCAGCAGTTGCATTTTTGCTTCATAAACTGATTAAATTCAGATTTTGTTTAAATGTCTGACTGTGTCGGTCGCAGACACATCACAAGGACAAAGCAAGCAAATGGCAGCACAAAGGCAGTTTTTAAATTTTTAGCTCACCGGGTCTCGCTGTAAGTACAGAGGTTTAGTTGCTTTCATGAAAACGTCCAAGATTTACTCTTGTTTGGTGTTTGTTCTTAAAATTACAAATGTTTCTCGTATAATTGCAAAATTTTTCAAATAAAGCCAATTTTATTGTGAAATGGTGAATTTCCACAAAAAAGTTTTACTAAAATTCCATTGTTTTTCTCTTGTAAAATCACCAATTTAAAATAAAATATAAAAAGCAATTTTTGTCATAAAATTACAAAATTTGCAAGATCGAGACTTTTTATTGCGCAATGACACATTGTCTCATTTTAAGTTAAAATATTGACTTTTAGTCAAATACATAAAAATGGCAAATACTAGTAAAATGGCAAGTTTTGTATCATTTAAACTTTTTTGTCCCTAATTCTATAATTCTATAAAAAGGTTCAAAAATGAATTTTGACAAAAATTAGCAAGATGTTGTAAAATATTTTGCCAAATCATCACTTTTTGATGTAAATCGTCTCTCCTGCTCAGTTATTCCACTTTTTGACATCTTGTCTTTGCAGGCATTTAAAGAAATAATTTTCATTTGCACGTTATGTTGCGTGTGTGTGCATCTGTAAATGAACAGTTGTGTGTTTGTTCTCTAAATATGAATGTAAAATACCATGTAACTCTTTGTTTGCAAGTTTACTTTTGGTGAATCAGCGAACTGACCCTGGCCCTGCTTGACCGCTCCTAGGTGCTAAAAAAAGACAGTCAGGAGTTTGTGGCTCGAAGTTACTGGGACGTTTTGAGGCGAAGTGCCAGTCAAGTCCTCTTTTCTGACCTGGCAGAGGTACACAGAACTAAATGACCCTTCATCTTCACCCCTCCATTCCTGCTTCTTCATTATTTGTTGTTTTCTTCAATTTTGTCTAGTGAAATACTATGTATTTATTTGTAGTTTTTTTGTCTGCATATCCCCGTATGTTCAGAGTAATGTAGCTGCATCAAGCTTGACCAGAGTAGCTTCAGTAACATATTATGCACTTTACTTAATGCACAAGTTTGGAGGCCTTAATCTCCAACCACGAGTTCACTACTGTGTAACTGCAATGTGCAATTCAATTTTTAAAAATATTTCTCTTGAATAACAGAAAACGAGAACTAAAAATAACTTATTTAAAATCCTATGTCAAACTGACTTTCATTCTGGTTCAGCTTGATATTTTTGCTTTCTTTTTTGTCTTAATTATCTAAATACAAACCCTCACCTGTTAGCATTCCTTCTTCTGCCCCATACCCTAATTTGTACCATTTTCTTATCACATTAGTTTAGATGAATCATTATCTACCAGAGAAGCGTAGAACCTGCAGACCTTCTCCTTCTTCTGCTCTGCTTTCCAGTGTAAAATCAGTTGTCTAAACAAGCTCTAAAATGACTTCACGATCACATTAACGTTCAGTTCAGTTTTTGGGAAAATCATTCAGTTTTCGCATGTCACGTGATACAATATTTTTAAAGCATTATTAACAGTTACCTGTCTTTTGGTTCAGTGTATGGCCTTACTAACAGATTTATTCTGTCTGTGTGTTAGTTACCTGTTCTGTTTCTCGCCTGCCGTCAGTCATGTAGTCTCTTCATATCACCTCTCTGTGTATTTGTGCTGTGTTGTGTTTTGGCAAGTGTTGTAGCTTTGGTGTCTAATAATTCTCACTTCACACCAGAAATACTTGGTATTATAGAATACCTCCTCGATGAGAGGTTTGGAGCACATATTAATGGCCTGATTATTATAGCACGGCATGCTCATCTTGAAACATACTGGATGCATGATTTATTGTGAAAGCACCAGTTTTGGATTAAAAATGTGAATGAATGTGGAGAAGCAGAATGCTAAATGTATTTATTTGCAGTAAATACACCTGAACTGCATACCTAGCATTCACGTCTTTGGAAAACCATTAAAATAAAACAAATTATTCAAACAGTACACATGCAAATATTATTCATCGTGCATTGAAGTATATTGAAGAAGCTCTAAGAGGGACAAAGTACAGAAGCCCTAAACGGTCATGCATGCATACATTTTATTTCTCCCATTTTCCCATGATAACGAGTTATTTTTCCTCCGTTTTCCCGTGATAACGATATCATTTTCCGCCGTTTTCTGATGATAACGACATAATTTTCCCGTGATAACGATATAATTTTCCCGTGATAACAACCTAACTCCGCTGTTATCTGGTGATAACGAGTTATCTTTTTCTTTCGTTTTCCCGTCATAACGAGATAATTAATTTGAGATCTCAAAGGCATTGCAATGCCCTGATGAAGGTCGATAGACCAAAAGCTTGGTGAAACATACACTTGTTTGCATGGATCTAAGTGTGCAGAGGCTTTTTTTCTTAGTTTTCTTGAGTATGACCATTTAGGACTTCCGTAAGATATAGATATATATAACTTGTATCATGTTTGAAAATGTTTTGAAATACCAGAATCCATCTTTTAAAATCATTTTGTTTCCTCCTGTATTTCAGGGCCAGAGCAAAAGTTCAGACACGCACTTCCTGGAATGCTCCTGTCATGTGGGAGTTGATATTTGACCCCACTCTTCATGACAAAAAGCACCAAGAAGCAAATACAACTGTAGCCTTGACTGTCTTTGCAGTTGGAAGGTTTGTTTATTCATAAACAGAAACACAAAAGGGTTAAATGCTGTCACTGCTGCTCACGTTCAATTTTTGTCTGTTTTTTGCAGCCTTAAAGCAATTTAAGTAAACCATTAAATATCATCTTAAGATTGATAAAATTGTTAAGAATTATAGAATTATCAGTAATCAGCTAAGATGAACAAGAGGCCAATTGATTTGCTCATTTTGACTTTGAAGGCAGAAACACATGTAAAAGAAGTGGGAGTACTAGGGGCAACAAAACGCTGGAACAGTAATTAGTGCAAAACAAAGCGTTTCACAACTAATTAGGTTAATTAGTAACAGGTCATTAAAAAGGATCATCATTGAAAGGAGCATTTCAGTGAGATAGAGCCTCGTTTCAGTGACATCTAGTGGTGATATGGAAAACAGCAGGACAATGTCTGACAAGCGAATTATCACAGTTTATGCCAATTATGTAAATATCTCTTTGTAAAGACTGATTGATTGGTTGATTTTGTAAATATATGTAGTGTAGTATTTGGGGTTGAAGGCGTGCTTGGGGAAATGTGCAGGGATGAAGATAAGATGTGCTTATGTCGTTGGGATGTGATTTTGCTAATTATGCATCACCTTTTAAAAATGGAAAAATGATTATTATGACATCATCTTAATTGTTTTTCTCTTTGTCTCTGCTGAAGGTACCTGGAGGCCTATCTCAAGACTTTCCTCACTTCAGCAGAACAACACTTCATGTTGGGACTACCGGTGACATATTACGTGTTCACAGATTTACCAGAGGAAGTACCAGAAATTACACTTGCTCCCCAACGAAACCTGACAGTTTTCCAGGTGAAGAAGTACAAAAGGTGGCAGGACATCTCTATGATGCGGATGAGGATAATATCAGAACTAATAGAATCAGAACTCTATCAAAGGTTCAGCTATGTCTTTTGCTTTGACGTGGATCAGATATTTAGGGGCAGATTTGGCTCTGAGGCGCTAGGGGAGTCTGTGGCTTTGCTGCACGCTCACTTTTACAGACTTCCAAAGCAGCGGTTCACCTATGAGAAAAACCCCAAATCTGCAGCCTACATGGAGAACGGAGATTACTACTACCATGCAGCTATCTTTGGAGGAACATGTGAAGAAGTTAAAGCTTTGACAGATTTCTGTTATCTGAGCATCATGAAGGATAAAGTGAATGGTGTGGAGGCTCTATGGCATGATGAGAGTCATCTAAACAAGTACTTTTGGATCCATAAACCCAGCAAGCTGCTTTCCCCAGAGTACTGCTGGGATCCAGAAATTGTTGATCCAAGTGACATACTAGTCAGCCGCCTAATATGGGCACCAAAAAATTATAACCAGCTACGTACGAGATAGAAAAACTAGAAAAGATTAAACTTTTCTACTCGATTGTAAACAGTTATTATTTTGCAGACTACAGTTTTCCTTAAGTACTAAACATTTAGGGTTCTTCTTTCTGGAGAATTTTCTGTATTTTAATCTTGATGCTTTAGTCTAACTATCCACATTACACCTCTACATTTGAGAGCATATATAGGCATGTCTGAGACAACCAAACCAAAATCTCTTACAATAACACAACCATGTCAGTGTGTTTGGGGATAACGAGATCTGAAAACATGTCAGTCTGCATTTAGGTTTGCGGTGAACTATTACATCACAGATCTGATTAAGCATCATTGATCATGCTATATCATTGATAGGGCCTGGGGGATGGAGTGGAAGGTGGTGGGTGGGGATGCATTTTATTGTACAAAAAGTGCTATATAAAATAAGAATATTATTTGCACCCATTTTGACTTAACGCTGCATCGTTGAACCTCAAAAGTGGGTTCGGCAAAGCTGAAAGAACCAGGTTCTGTCTAGTCATGTGATCTGTAGATTTGCATTTTCAAGCCCATTTTTCAATCAAACTACATAACGCTATGTTACAAAGAGGTGGGACAAAACTGTCAAAACCAGTGGCAGAGCTAGTGCCTAGCTGTCAGTCAAGCTTGTCATATGACATTCTGGCGTCCGATTGGTCAGTTTTATTTCTTAATTTAAATTTATCTGATGTGATACAAAAAAAAAAATACACTGCATATGGTTGTCATAGATGTAATATGTAACCACAGACGAATACGTACCAGGCCGTAAATATATTTAAACAGTATGACACAATTGTATCCCATTAACACTAAAGACCTTGAGGACATCTTACATCAACTGAACTCCTCCTCTTGCTGTTTAGACATCCTGCCCACAGTTTTTTTTTTTTAAGTCTCAAAGGTCCTGCAGTCAGATCTGTTACAGATTGTGAATCAGTCTTTAATGTCAGATGTTTTCCCAGAGCCACTGGAAACAGCAGTGATTAGGAAAATCTTGACAAGACACAAATGAGCAACTACAGGCTGATCTTAAATCTTCCATTTTTAAGTAAGATAATTTAAAAAGCTGTTTCTCAACAGCTGAATGACTTTTTAACCATAAACAGCTATGATGTCTTCCAGTCAGGCTTTAGACATGACCACAGCACTGAGACTGCCCTGACCAAAGTGTTTGACATATGTTTAAATACAGACAATGGAAATATGAGTAAACTAGAATTGCATGTGGAGTTCCCCAAGGTTCCATCCTGGGGCCTCTTCTATTTAACATCTACATGCTCCCACTGGCTCAGATTATAAAGAGCCACAAAACAAGTTACCACAGCTATGCAGATGACACACAGATATATATCACAATGTCACCAGGAGACAGAGGCCCTGTACAGGCCC
>JBAMYA010000001.1:16526911-16555266 GCA_037176975.1 Arrhamphus sclerolepis | reverse complement strand
TATGTATATTTACACAAAGGCTTTTTATTTTTTATACAGCAACATTCGGTGTAAACACTGCACATGGAGCAGACCAATCATGTCGCTGCAAGTGTAGTTGCATTTTTGGAAGTATGTGTCAGGCTCCCAGTGTATCTGTGTTGATCTCCCATGGGCGCATAAATCAAGCTGACCCTGTAAGAAGTCTACATCTAAACACTTCTTTTTTTCTTTTACTGCTTTCTAAACCAACCCAGGTGGGGATTTGTACTGATCCTTCAATCAGCAGAACAACATGGACTCTCAGTCCCTTCCAAAACTCCTAAATATGATCATTTTCTGATTAGCCAGGACTTGGAGTGCTTACACTTGGTAAAGTATAGCAGAAAAGTTTCTGATGATGCTTGGGAAAAGAATGTAGTCAAAGTTACTAATAAAAAAGAAAGAAAGAAAAATAAAGAACCAGTGAAGCTGGTAAATGCAGGTAATTATCTTTGTAAAGCCGAAGCTAGGTAGGTTAGTAATTTTTTAGCACTTTCACTTCTTATTTTTCGATATTATTACTATGTCATTTTTCAAGTATTATTATTGAACTATATCTACTATGTACACATATTCTGAATTGGAATTTTAAGGTCTGGTTAGACTCCTGAAAGATTAAGACAGAGAGAGAGAACAACAGATAAAGAAAGTTGGATGTGTAGAGGAATGGGGAACACAGGGGAAGAGGAGGAGGGGGCGTCGTCTTTGATCTCTGTTCATGTCTGCCATGCTGTTTTCCTTCAAGGCTTCCTGGTAAGTTTCAGTAGACACCAGCAGGTCCACTCGCAGGGATTGGACACTAATGGATCAGTTAAAGGGGCCTATTTTTTATGGCCAGGCTAAGTGTTATCATGTGGGGTTAAGGACACTGACCATGGAGCAAACCCCTGCCAGATAGGCACTCCTCTGGGTGATTACAGTAGGACCTTTGCCAAAGTAAGAAGCCAATTGTGAGAAAGTGGTTTTCAGCCTGTATTTAGAAATGCTTTATTTATCTCACTTCCATCTCCTCCTCTGTATCTCATTTTCTCTTTCCTCTCTTTCCTCTTCCCTTATTTCTGTTGCCTTTTCTCTTTCTTTCTTTCTTTCTACCGGCACACATCAGGGAATACCTTTCTAAAGCCTCCAGAATGCTGTTTGAAACCATTTGTCAGCTGCGCGAGACAGAAAGCTGACGATGGATTCCAGAGGTTGAGGTGACCCCTTTCATACAGCAGTTTATCCGTGGGACCTGTCAGGGTTGCCTGGTTCAAATATGATGCAGGGTCCGTCAGATAAGGATCACAAAGACAGCGACAGGCCTCTTGAAGTGATCATTCTCTGCCTGTGCTTTTGTTTAATGAGCGAGTGGAGGGCTGGATTGACAGCTTATAGACTCCCCCTAATTGAATGTGATAGCTTCAGTCATTAAGTTAATTGGCAGCTGGTTTTGATCACAACCTGTCACAGTCACTCAAAGATTTTATGGCATAATTTTGGTAGTCAATTGGAAAAGCTTAGTCTCACAGTGAATGCCAGGTTTGTGAGGAAAGACCGGAGCAGACCTTTCACTTATTCCCCCTTCATCACCTCATGTTAACAGCATGTGTTGTGCCAAAATGCTTCTACTGATGTAGGTAACACTGAAGCCTAATTTCACTACAGGTAGGGGGCTATTTAAAGACTTTATTTTGATGTTGAAATACAGCTTGCTCTTCAAGCAGCATAATTGACTGCTAATTAACTTTCACTCTTCACTCTTTCACTTGTTTTATTTTTTCTTAAATGAAGAAGAAACTAATTTCATTTCATTTATTGATTTATTCCAGACATGTCAAAACCATATCAACACATGCACAAAAACGAAAAATCTTTATGAATATGAATCTATGTATGTATGTTTATATAGACATATACATACACGACAACTAATAGAAAACATAACAACCACTACCAATAAAAGAAAATATTACTTATCACCTATGGATCTTCCACCTATGTGCCAGACAGAGCTTCATATTTTCTTTAATTAACTTTATATTTTCTATTCACCAATAAATTACATGTTAAACAATACAACAATAAAGGTTCAGCATGTGATTTATCATGAGTCATTCTGTGATAGTTTTACTAAAAACATTCACAAGACCGCCCAATGTTATTAACTTACAAATGAAAAAATTGTTCTCAAAATAAGCAATCTTCTGTTTGAACATTTGCACAAAATTACAATGGCCTTCTGTTCAAGGATGCCTAGCTCAGAGCTTTTATAAAAGTAAAATTATATATTTATTAACCATTTTGTAAAACGACTTTGTCCCACCACAGTGGCTCCAGTGCTACTTTGGAGTTGGTGCCAGGCTCAGCACCTTTGTTTTTGCTTTTTCACCGCTGGCTGTGACAAAAGCACAGACTCTGAGCCAGGAAAACTGGTGCTACGCTAGCCCCACAACCTTGCTAGGCTACATGCAAGAACCAGCTAGGTCTGTGACGAGTAGGCGGGATTAATTTACCAACCAAAATGACATAGTTAAAATCATGTGTGTGTTGAGCCAGTAAATAATAAAGTAATGACAGAAAATGGTCTTTAAATTTTGAAAGCAGTAGAGAGTAGAGAAGAACATCTGCAGCATTTGATCAACTTTTAATGTTTTAAAATCAGCAGTTGGTGTTTGTGAACGTTCACCAACATGCAGCAGTTCACAACAGCACATTTTAAATCTTCATTAACAGACATTGTTGGTGTTTCAGTATCACCCGCATGGATCCCACTCGTATCAGGGTTAATCACGTTTTTACTGGCATTTAGAAATCAACATTTATGGAACACTGAAAGCTGGGGGGGCATCTCTCACAGTGGGAGTTTCAGACTGAATAAAAAGCTGTGTTTTCATCGTTATTCATAAACATTGCTGGATGTTTCGTATCTGACGTCTACAGATCCACTTCACAGCAGGTATCAGTCTCGTTTGTAGCTGCTCATAGAAACCTGTCAGCATTTGGAACTGATGGTTGGCGTTTATGAACGTTAAAGCTGCATTCAAAAACAGCTGTTGTAAACTGAATTTGATAGCATAATAATAGATTTTCATTTCTTTTTTTTGTTTGTTTGTTTTAATATCACCTGCTGGCATGTATGGATCATACTCAAAACAGGAGCTATAAATCCTCTTTTAATCAGCACTGGTCAACATATGGAAATGCCTGTTGGCACAGCAGTGAGCGTTCACAACCACTGATTACAGCAGAGGTCCCAAACTCATGGCCTGCAGGCCATTTGCAGCTCGAGGCATGATATTTTGTGGCCCCCGCCTTGATATCAAAGTTAGTGCAGCCTGCCCAAATTTCTCGCTGTTGCATGTGCCGCGCTTTTATATTTTTTCCACTCATGGGCTTCCATATCTCAGGCCTGTGACAGTTTCCAGTGGCGTTTGTTGTCAAGTCGTCTCCACAGACTAGAATGGGGGTCAGGCTGACTGGCTCTGACACACCGTAGTCTGCGTATGTGCGGCAACTTTCATCAAGGCAGATGTCAGCTAGACAGAAATTACTCGCTAATGAAATTGTAGCGAGCTGGAACGGCTCGTGTCCATTTTTGGGAGGAAGTGGTTGAATCTGGACAGCAGTGATGTGACACTGGAAAAACAAGCCGGCGCGAGCCGATGTTTTTAACTGTTGCTGCCGCTGATTGCCGCCGATGTAGTGGTGGCTGTCAGCAGCAGATAAATTAAAAATTAAATTTAAAAAAACATCAGCTCGCACCATCTTGTCAGAACAGCGGACTCCCATCGAGCAACAATCACACCCCATATTTTTTTGCTTAAGTTGTCTTTTCTTCGTCTTCTTCTTTTTTGCGATTTTTCACAAACATTGTGGTGCAGTTTGTGGAATTTTATGCATATTTTTGTACAAGAAAATCAGAAAACATTTCTATCATTTAAGACAAAAACAAGATGCTGTCTCCCTTTTAACAAAACCAACTTAAAAATTGTCTCAAAACTCTAAATATGAAGTGCATATAAAATGTATGAAGATGTAACTTAAAATTAAGAGCAAACTAAATTCTCTTGCAACTTTAATTTTATACAATTAACTCAGTCATATAGCAGAATATTGTTAAAAACTAAACTTATTCAGCTTTTACTACAATTTCTAAGAACTAACCAACTAACTGTAATGTTATTTGAGGGAGTTTCTCTCTGCGATTAACAGAAACTTGGATAAAATAACCAAGAATATGCCTCTTCTTAACACAAAGGTCCCATTTACACACAAACACACAAACTCCAAAGAATAAATAAATAAAATCACTAAAACTAATAGTTTGGTTGAGCTCTCAGAGCCAAACAGAATAATCCTTGAGTGTGTTTAATTACTTACTTAACTTAATGCTGGCTATGTTTGGGTTAAATCCAATATTATAAAACTGAAAGGTCAGACAATTCTAAATTGCTTAAATCTCCCTTAAGAAAAATAAAAACAGACGTGTTGTTTCATGGATGTAAATATACCTGAATTCCATCCACAAACTCTCACATCTTCTTAACTGAAGAGGGGAGAGGGTTCGATGCAGCCCCACCCCCACCTAGTCTCGGCCTCCACTGGCCCCTGGGTAAATTGAGTTTGAGACCCTTGGACTACAGCAGCATTTATAAAGGCAAACTGTTAATACCGACACATCGTTTTTGAAGGAAAAGACTGTCATCTTTTTCTGTCTTCTACAGAAATTCTAAGTTCAAAGACGGAGCTTCGGTGTTGATGATGTAATGGCATGGCTCTGTAGTGGAAATGTGTGTGAGGAAAAGAAAGCCAGCTCCTGGGAGGCTCCAAAGCAGAGCCAGGTCTGAACTGGCTCTAACTCCAGCATCAGTTTCAAGTTGGTCAAAAAGGGGCCCTACAGTTGCAGTTTGTTTTGTGTTATTCCAGAGGCTGACACATGATGTGGTAGCGATACACTGCCCCCATGTGGAAAGAAGATGTGTTGCTACATAGAGTGACTTTAAAAAAATAAATAAAATGAGACCAATGTACGGTAAAAGTACCTGAAACCTGCATCCTGTAGTATGGCCAGCAGTTGTGCACTTGCATAGTTTGGCCAGTCAAGGCCAGTTAAGACCAACAACATTCAGTTTGCCTTTTTATTAACTAAAGTTGGTCCCATAAAGTGTAAGAATGAAAATTAACTAAGGATGTAGCCAATGTGGCTCACATTCTGATGCTGAGAGCTCGGCATTTTGACCATTACCATCTTGGTTTTTTCAGAGAAATCTGTGTGAGAAATGTGTGTACATACTTGTATATTTCACAATATTAGTTATTAGCTGGCATAGCCATGCAGAACAGCTGGAATTTGAAGCTGAAACAGGTTTCCATCAAGGTTTTCTGGATCGTAAGGGGGGACAAGTCAGAAAGGTTATTGCCTCTATTGTTTTTCTATGCTACTCGGTTAACAGTGATCAAGATTGGAAACATTAGCAAAAATACTGGATCTAAAATACTGGCCCACATTTAAACTACTACAAATCTACACTGAACGATTGATGTTAGGATAAAGCTTTACTGTTATGCTAAACGCTCATTTATCTCACACCATTTTTAGTGGTTTTCGTAGGAAGCAACGTGCTTTGCTACTGAGACATTCAACGTCAACATTTCTGCCAAAGGTGACCGAAACTGAAGAAAATCCACTAGCAACAGTACAAAAGAGAGACATGTCTGGAAAAGCAGGTATCAACTGTTTAGTTTAAACAATTCAGAAAGAAATGTCATCATCCAACGGTCAGGTCAGCACTGGGAACTGTGGGAAAATAATCAATGAATTTTACATTGCTACAGTAACTGTTTTTATTATAAAGTCTTCCCAGTGCTTCTGAGAAAGAATATATACAATGAGACCCTGAAAATAAAACCTTCAAATGTTGTTTTGACACTATTTTTGTTTAATCTGTGTGTCAGAAGCGTGACTGAAAAAAGTTTTTCCTATTTGCCAAAACATTCAAGTCAAGTGGAATTGGGGACCTGTTGTAAAATAGCCAATAACACATGTTTCAAATTGGCCATTGGTTATAGATTGGTTTACGAGGCTGGCTGGTTATCGGCCCAGTGGCATTTCCCTGTGTTGATAAAGCACCAGGGACTTGTGGGTCAATTAGTTTGCCAGAGCTGAAATTCCTGCAGACAGCCAATTAAAGCTCTTGGCCCGTAGTCATGTAGCACGCTCTTCCTGTTGACGGCTCATGCAGTTATTCTGAGCCTCCGGCGGCTCCTCACTCTGCCAGTGTAAAACCTTATTCTAAGTCCAGAGCCATTATAAGAGCACTTCAGGAGACCTCCATGGTTAGTTAAAATTACTTTGAAAAAGGCTAAGTCATGTGTGTGTTGGTGAAAGACTTACAAACTGTACAATGCAGTGATTGAGTTACTTTTTCAAAGTCACTTTGAAGTGTATGCTTGAATGTAAATACAGCATATGAAGAAATAAACAAAATCAAATTGGGTTAGAAAAAAAGTTCATGTTTTCAAAAGAACATCCTGCACAGGGATGATTGGAGTGAAGGCTAAAGTGGTGCAAAAGATGACAGAAGATGATTGCAGGGGATCATTTTTCCATTCTCTCTGTCTCTGTCAGAGAGCAAAGCTACACTGAGAAGAATAAACTTTTTAATCTTTTTCTCTTTACTTCAGAATGCCACAAGCTGTTATTATGAAGACCTTTGTACAAATGTGGGCTGCGAGATATTGTGTTAGTGACGTGACGCAAACAGAGCAGAACAATAAACACTGATGCGTTGTGGGATGTTGGTGAAGGTTTGGAGCCGCTAGATGTATGCAGAGCAGCAGCAGCTGAGTCAGAAGCTGACGGTAATCAGTTACAGTATTTACTAAGCTTGCTATGTTTTTTATTAATCATCTTGACAACATTTCCCAAAGAAAGAAAGAAAGAAATGTAAAACTTCAAAGATGAACTTAAGCTGTAATTAAATCATATTCAATCACACACACGTATGTGCCAGTAAGTGTATCTGTCTGTGTGCCAGGGGACTTGAAATAAAAGAAAGTTCATTCATGGGATCACTATCATCCCTGCAGCTAAGGCTACATACATAACCACTTATGATCACTTATTACAAGTCCATCGACACCGCGGGCATCAGCTGATCCACGCCGACAGCCACAAGAAGTGGCACCCCGGGAGAACAGCCCTTTAAAACCCAATTATCCCATGGAGCTGATGTAGTTTCAAAGGCCAACAGTAGAAGATGCTGGGCCCTGATAAGGAGCACATGTGTTCCATCACACTTAATTGAAGCAGGGTTTCCTGAAAAAGAAACAACCCTGTAGC
The DNA here is from genome assembly GCA_037176975.1 of Arrhamphus sclerolepis. Classification (NCBI taxonomy): domain Eukaryota; kingdom Metazoa; phylum Chordata; class Actinopteri; order Beloniformes; family Hemiramphidae; genus Arrhamphus; species Arrhamphus sclerolepis. Next base: position 16,547,924 of record JBAMYA010000001.1, on the reverse strand, counting down.
AATTTTGCAAAACAAACAGCTTTAAGGACATAACAACTGTATTTGTAATTGAACCATTTTTCATAGTTCATGGATCATGTGTTTTTGTTCTGTCTTTTTTTATTAATTTTTTTTCGTGTTTTTTTTATTTAAAGAGACAAAGCAATATACATTTCTAATGACACAACGTCTTGAATTATGTATGCGAGAGTATTTTCTTCTCTTTTTTACTGGACATCATTCTGTCTTGGAGAGCACACCATGACGATAGGTTTCCAAACCTTCCCAAATTTGATTACAGGTCTGCTAAAGCCTCTAACAATGCCGTGGCAAGCATGTCACTTACGGCCACAAGCCAGAAACCTTCTCTGTTTTATTTTTCCTTCTCCTGCCTTCTTCTCATCCTCATAATCTGAATTTAAAGACACAAGTTGTTGTTTGTTGTTTTTTTGTTTGTTTGTTTTTTTAAACTAGAAACGCGCAGAACAAATGTACAATAAAGACTAAAACAGTACAGCTACACAGACTGAAAAGACATTGGTTTGCTTTCAACATTTGGAATAATTGGAAATGCGTATGGCATGAAAACATTTGAAGAAAGGAAAGCGACCCTATGACTTATAAAGTCATTTAGTTTCCAGCGTTTCAAATGTAGTTGTCTTTTGTGGCTGGAGTCATAGTGTTTCTCCCAGTCTCTTCCCATCATCTTTAGCATGTATTTTGCATTTGCAATTTCTCATTTACAGGGATATTATTACCTCTCTGGCACTGAGCCCTTTTTTGGAATCCGTCCCTTTAATGTTAAACCATGTGGACATTAAAGTCTTTTCTTGACTTACAAGACATGACATTTTTGGAAACATACAACCCAGGTCAAAGATGGAGCTCATTAAAGGACTGCACACAACCACAAATTCATGAGAGAAAAAGGGGAATAAAAAGAAAAAAATGTTTAGTTAAGTCAAACTTCAGTCACTGGAGGAAGCTCAGCTTTAAACTGGCCACTGGAGATGAGAGACAAAGACAGTCTTGTGCAGCCTGCTTCATGAGGTTCTCCTGTCTTACTCAGTTTATCAAAGGAAAATTGTGTTTGTTATCAACAACAGCTTTTACAAGCACCACGAGCAATGAAGGGATATGACTACGAGGAGATAAAACTCCAAAATAATGCACACTCTGCTTTCCTCCCTCTGATGTTAAATTAAAACCACATTTTAGAAAAGGTCAGATATGATTAGAAGCTGCTGCAGCTATTTGATCACAAGCTTTTTCCTCTGTTCTCAGTGGCACCAAACTGATGCACTATTAGCTGTTTTCTCATTTTATCATCAAGTAAATCATAGCCCTACCAACCTCCCCCAACCTCCTTGCTTAGGCATTCATACTGCACTTTCAATTAGACAAACAGATATAAAACAGTTTCCACTCAGCCAATGCATATCACCAGCAGAGCACCAAGAAATCTCAAATTAAGTTGCTTAGTCTACAGCCAAAAGCCAGGCAGGCAGAACTATTTGTCTCATTAACTGCAGTTTGTATCCCATTAAACCAAGCCAGGGAGAGACTTAATGACCCCACAGAGTAGCAAATTACAGAGTCACTATGGCAAACTTTAATTAGACTTTACTAACTGCCATCAGATTTGGCAAGTTATTTTAAAGTCTTATTCTTTTCCAAAGAAAAGAATAAGACTTTAGCTCCGTGAGACAACTTTACACATCCCATAACTGGTCAATAATCCCATTCGCTTCATTTGGAGGACTTTTATTCCCCCTTCTTCTGGATTGCCCAACATCATGATGCAATTTGGGTTTTTTAATCACCAATTTAGCAGTTAAAGCACGGCTGTCCGATTTCCTGCAACAAAAAGAGTGTATCGCCATTAGTGCGAGTAATTCCACACAGCATGCCTCCAGTTGTGGACGTGATCAGAGCAAAAGAAAAACAAAAAGCTTCACAATGGAAAACCTGAGCTAATGTCCTTGATGCTCCCACCTTGTGGTTTTCTCTAGGGCAGTAACATTCTCGAGACATTATGAGGGAGAAAGACCTGCAGATGGGCTGTGATCCTCTGGCTTTGTTGTTCTGTGCAGTGTTCATGTTTATGCAGACTCACACTGTTTTTTGTTGTTGTTGTTGTTGTTTTTTTCGTTCTTTGCTTGTGTTTATACCACGTCATGTAGAATGGTAACATTTGTGTCCCTCGAGATTTCCTAAATGGGTCTGGAGGAGCGCTGAAACATTACTTCAAGGTCAGCAACGTGTCATGGAGCTGATGGGAGACCACTGGGGAGGATGGTGCAGTGCTGGGATACTTTGCTACTGTGTCATTCTTACACGAAGCGATGTCATGGTCAGACTTTTTAAGTACCTCCACAAGGAATCCACTATTCTCTCAGCCACAGCCGGCGCAAGTCATTTTGTTAGAAACCACGCACCTATAGTTAAAAGTATTTTTACACAGAACCAGTGCCATGTGCCTGACAAGATGGAGGCTAACCTCACCGTTGAGACCTGCTCAGCATTTCATTCCCATGCCGAAGTCAAATAAGCAAAGCCACGCAGCAGGTCACATATTGAAAATCACGCACTTACCGAGTGAAAAGCAAAACAGAAAAACTTCTTGTCCTGTTTTAAACTTTAGCTTATATAAACGTAGCCAGGGCTGGGGTGATATCTGATAAAATAGATCAAAATTACATTATTGGCTTTTATAGCCCACTGAAAACATAGCCCAAAGGTATGCTATTTGGCAGAGAGCAACTCGTAATATGTCTAAGAATTGTTACCATCTGGCTTGACTGCAGGGAATGCTTCTCTCTTAAAAACCTCAAAGTCAAAATGATACAAGTAAAATGCAGCATTCATAACCAGGTTGCCTTTTTATGGATGCCTGTCCACATTGATTTGGCTCCATGGTGTCTTGAAGACAACTTGTGCTCTTAAGGAGTAATTATTGTTGCTTCTAAAAATGGATCTGTATACCACACCATCCAAATAAAGAAGAACATTGAGATGCATTGGAAATTTTAACTGTTTTTGTTTTTCAAAAAGGGGACTTCCAGTAATATGTATGTTTGCAACATGCCAGAGACATAAGAAAGATTACAGAAAACTAATCCATTTTCACTTTGTCTACATCAATACAACTTCCAAATGAAACCTCTTTGACTTGACGGGAGAAAAAAAAGATACCCCTGACTTTTTAACCCTTTTCTCTGAGCTGCACCCTTCTAATCGCACGCCTGTAGCCAGTTTCAACCCCTATTACCTCATTATGAGATTACAATATCAATGTGGATAGAATTGTGACAATTACAATAAGTGGTGGAGTAATTTTCAGCATTAAATGGGGCCTTTGTGTTCTCTGTGTTGCTGTATATTTCCGTGGCCTGTCATAGGTTGAGAAGAGGCCAGTCTGATACATTCTCATACGCACAGTGACGCGAGCAGGTACATGGACGTACATTTACAGGCGCACAAAAGTAACTATTTCATATTAGCAAACAAAAACTCAAAGTCACACCAATGAGCTAGTGCGGAGCTAATCAATGTGTGTGTGTGTGTGTGTGTGTGTGTGTGTGCTCATAAGGCCTGTGGCATATGAAACACGAGTCCCTGTTTAGCAGTGTGAATGCTGAAGGGAGGGGGGGGGGGCTGGAAGGTGGAGACTCGGTGCCTCCTTGACCTGTCAGTATTGATGATGTGTGTATGCGTATGCACGTGAGTGTGTGAGAATCTAGCAGACATCTACAGAGGGACAGCTATCCCCACCCCCTACCCCACCGCCGACATCCTCTCATACCTCCCCCTTAGTCCCCACGTCTCTGCCTCCTCTCCTCCCCTCTCCTGGCGCCCTGGTATGAGAGAGAAAGCTGTTGTTAATAAAAAGTTTTCAAATAATGGGATGAAAAGAGAGGTGAAATTGAGCGGCCCTGGCCGTATTATTTCTTCTCTGTATGGGAGCTGGCCTCTCGCAGTCTCTCCGACGCTCTCCGACCTGGAGGGGGTCGCTAGCTCGGTGACCAGTTCTGCCCTGGGGCCAAAGCAAATGATTTGCCTCTCTGAGGCTTCAAAGGGGAGCAATTACACTTAAGTAACCAAATGAATAGATAGCCCAGCTTGGCAGCAGTTTGGGGGGAAACAGTGGAGGGCTTTGAGGGAAGAGGCACCACACCTTAGGAGTAATATGTAACAGCTCGCATCCCAGAGGGGAAAAAAAGAGAAGAAAATAAACAAGCAAATATTCTGCCACTGAAGTCAGAAAGGCAAAAAGAAAAAAAAAAAGGTGTTGAAATGTGCCCAAACCAAAACAACAACATCATTGAGAGTGGTTTACCGATGCAGCCGAAAGCTTTAAAAGCACCGGTAATTGGTGCCTTACAGAAATAGAGGCTCAGCCACCGGCCACTTTGTCTCTAGTACATCACATAAACCCATACTGTAAGCATTATATCACACAGAAATGTATATCCACTGATTAGTTTTTGCCTGCTTGTCTGAGCCCATGTTTGTTTGTGGGATGGTTATGTTGCATGTTTTATGCATTGTTGCAGGATTTTATGCATTACGAAATCAATATGTATTCAAACTTCTTTTTTTTTTTTGTAAGTGTTGAGAATATGAAGCTAAAATTGGATATAAATCCTCCTGGAACTGTATCAAACTGTATGTGTTAGAAGAAACAAAAACATTAATTGCAGTCTTGAAAACCATGAATTGCGCTTCTGTGAGTGGCACGCATAAAGTCCGCCTCTGCCCACTGATAAAAGGCTTGAAAAAGGGCCCTATTGAGTGAAGTGGAGACTGGGAGTTTGGTAGGGGAGCTCACCTGTGGAGAGGAGTCTATAGCTGCATAGAAGGCCCAACAGCTGCCAGGGTTGTAAGTCTAGGCACCTAGCAGAGCTGCAGAATGGAAAATGCAAGGGGCTCTTTCAATGCACTGCCACTTAGTAACAGAAGGCATGTGCCAAACTTGCAGAATGAGAATGAAAACTCCCCCTTCGGAGTTCGCTAAATATCAGCAGCGACTCTCTTTTTATCCCCTCCCCTCTCCCCCCCTCTTCTCTCTTTCTCCATCTCCTTTAGTCTATTATAATTCCTCCATAAAAGAACAATGGCTGACTGAAAGACCCCCAAACCACAGAGATATACCAACAATCGGCAGGGAGAGGGGTGAAGAGGGGGATTCGGCTGAAGTGTGGAAGCCATCAATTACAGAGGGCCTAAAGTTAACATCCCAGCAGGATATGTGCATTAGAATGCAGATATAAACAGGCTATGGGCAGCAGATGCCAAGCGGAGCGGTCAAAAGAGCATCTCAAACTCATGAGAGGACATATGCAATGTGGGAGACTCCCGCCTCTGTACCTCGCCCTGGAATCTACAGAAGAATAGAAAATTAAATTGAATGATGATTGTAGTCATGGCTCAAAGAGCCATTGTGTGAAACTAACTGGAATTATGGGTTTGAAATGTGACAAACAACTGACATCTCACATAATGGGTGCCAATACGCATGGCTGTGGTGCAGTCTCAATAAATCTCACACATCAGCAGTGAGACTGAATGTGGGGTTCAAGCGCTGCAACAAGTGAGCTCCGGTCGAGTCGCAAAACGCACCGTGATTCCTCCACATGCTCTGCCTTAACAGGATTTTCCCCTCTCACCCCATCTCTCTATTCTGGCTGCCCTGCAAGCCTCGGCCCTCCAGGCTTCCTCGCACTGCTAATTTGCACTAGCCTGCAGGCTACCTTCACAGTCAGGACAGTGCAATTGTATTATCAGGCTCATTAAGCAATAGCACGAAAGAAGGGATCTCTTACCCCCCATCTACTTTCCCGTCCACGCTCTGTTCAGGGGGAGAACAAGGGGTGAATGGAGGAGATGAAAGGTGGGATAAAGAAATGGAGCAAAGTGCTAAATTACAGTCGTGAGGCTCTATTGGGTTGTTTGTGTTTACTACATCAGTTTGTTTTGGAGCTGGGAAGGAGGTGGAGGAGGAGAGCCCGCAAAGTTGATGCCTCTGAGAACCAATCCGGCTGCTCAGCAGCAGCTCTATTCAGGTTCAGCTCATGCTTGTTTATTTGAAAGAGACCCCGCTTTTTTAACTTCCCACCCTCTCCATTGTTCGCCTGCTCATAGGGAGGACTTTGAAATTGTAATCTCAGGATACTCAAACACACACGTTTGGTCTGACCTATCGCACCTGCAATAACGTAATTACTATGAGACAAACACTGTCAGCTAGAGTTTATTGAGCAACGCTTGACTTGTCTTCAGCAGTTTATTAACGTACAAAGATTTATGTGATGAGCTTGATTTAAATCAAGTTTGTTAAAGGAATATACTGGAAAGGCAACAACACAACAGAAACAGCAGAAATATCTAAATATAAAATAAATAAAATACAGAAAACACATTTTAAAGAGCATAATAAATCCTTAAACATGCAACATTTAAAAATTCATAACACAACAGCATTAAAAAAAACAATAAGATGCTGATTTAGAAGATTATTTTCTCAAATGCTATGTTCTGTTGCGGTGTTTGGTTTTGCAGTTTTGGCATATTTTAAAATGTTTTTTTCTTCTGAAACGTTGTTGTTCTGGATTTTCAATGTCCATTTTCTGAAATGTTTTCTATTTTTTGTGGTGATGGTTTTGCTGTTATACAAGAAAATACAAAACTGTATCATATTTGTGTTAATGTTGTCAAGCATTACCCAGAAATCTTTGGAAAAATCTGCAGTTTTATCTGAAATGTTGCTGGGGTTTTTTTTCTCCCTGTTCTGCTATCGAGTTTTGTTTTTTTGTTTTTTTTATAATAAAAGGCCCCTTTAGGAATTAAAGGTTGGGTAGTCTCAAGCACTTTTTGCTATATTAACAGAAACTCTCTGCGCCAGTGGCAAACAATTAAATTATCTGATGTCGAAACTAAAAAATTATTAACCACCTGTGAATTGGGAAAGGGTTCTTTAAAAAATGCAAAAATTGTTTTGAACTTTGCAAAGTCATTGAACCGGATGAGAGGTGCATCACCGTCTCCCTTCGGTGGACTAGCTCACTGTTCTCGTGCTTTGGAGGTGGGAAGGTCTGACAAAAAGCAGATTGGACTTTTCTGTTGTTTATCTTCAAAATCTTGCTGACTTTTACTGTTTGTTTTTACAACATCCCTCATTCAGCTTTTAAAAGAGCATTTAAAATTAATTTTGTGTGTTCTCTTGCACAAGAATCTTTCAGCGAACTTATATCGCTGAAGAAATGTTCTTTTACTGCCAGAACTATTTCCTTCAGGAAATGATATTCAAGTGTTATAACTGTTGTTGACGGACGGATGTGAGGTTGTGTTTTGACCTTGTAAAAAAAGAGAGAAAAACAAAACTAAACAAACAAAGCAATTTGACAAATTCAACATTATAATCGTTTTCATTAAATACTTACAACACATTCAGTGAATAACTTGATTGTAATTATTGTTTTTATGTAAACTGAATCTAGTGAAAGATCATCTCAACTTACTTTAGACAGTTAAATAATAATAAATAAATGCTGAGTTTTATGTAGGTTATGTTCTTTCACATTTTTTTTTAAGTATCAGAGAATATTTCTGTTCAATAGAAGAGAGAATATCATAGATACCAAATTGCTGTAAATTATACAATAGTTGCCGGTTTTGGCCTTGCAAGGACTTTAACACAGCAGCAGAAGAGAAAATTGATGCTGCTGCATTGGGTTTCTTTCCTCAGATATACTGCATCACAGCTTTGGCTGCTAAGAGCGTATGAGATTGTGGTGACATTCTTTGGTTTGTGAATGAGACCACAGAGTAGCCACACAAAGTTCCTCGTCCCAGCGCTCAACCTAACTCGCCCACTTGCATTGTTTCGAGACTTTCCTCAAGAATGTGGATTTCTATGGCCGATGGCAAGCCAGACGAAACTGCCAACTGCATTGTCACCTCTTGTGGTTTTTCTCCACAACGACATCTATTGCAGTAGAGTCCTGCTCAATGAAAATGTCTGTTTTTGAAGACTAGTGACAGAGCTAAAATGTCATTCGGTATCAGCATACGAGCAAACATTAGTTACAACGTGAGCTTAAAATGTGGATTCCACCACCTCTGATGAATGAAATCAACCCAGTCATGTGTCGGTTTGAGTCAAAACGAGCAGCTGTAGCACCGCAGGACACTGCATCTCCTGATTCTTTTATTGCAGTCCAAAAAAGAAGCCGTGATGGAGGCAATTTGCTTCTACTGCTTTCGCACGGCACCAATATTTCCCTCATTACACTCAAACACAGGGCACTGAGATGCCACAAGAGGAAGTGGCTTTGGCAGAAAATGTCAAACCAGCGTTTAAGTGCAGGATTGAAGCCAGTCTGATGTGGACTGGATCAACTTGTTAAGTCAAATGAAAGGTCAAAGATTTTTTTTTTCCACAGTACTGAGCAACACAAATAACTGCTATTTAAACTGTTGCAGAAGCTATTATGGAAATGTAAAATTGAGATAATCAAACTTGTCTTTCTATGTGAGGAAGAAGAACAAATTAAAGTGTTAGAGGTAGAAAATGTAGATGTAAATCGTTACCTCTTATTGTCATGAAAGTGAACACTTTTCTCAATAGATTGTTATCCTCTCAGATAACTTTCTGGTTTTTGGCACACTTTCATCGCTTCTTTGGACAGTTTCAGAGAAGAAAAGCGAGAGTGAAGCAAGCGTGACGTGTTGTGATGCTGCACACTGTCTGCACTCTGTCACGTCAACAAAGTGTGCACCTCAGGGCCTTAGCTAAAGGTCTTTGTGTCACCACTGACACATCTCACAGGGATTGGGTTCCACAGTTTGCTCACTTCTCTAAATGATCTGTTTGTTTGTCCAGGGGTCTTGCTACAGTGGACAATTCACATGCTGTTGATGGACATCAGCTCACTGGAATCACACAAAATCTGAGCACGGGTGCACCACATCCATTTGCGGATGGTTTTGATCGAGAAATGTCTGATCTTTTGGGAGGTCTCCAGAAAAAAATGTTTGACATAGAATCACCTGAAAGGCCTAGAGCCTAAAACTGTTTTCTCACACCATGCCACCATTTGGCCCCTACACTTTATGTACTAGATATATGGTTTCAGTGAAGCATGACAGTGTTGTGGAAGACTCCCACACTTACACGTGGAAAGGCTCCATTTCTTGTGCCGTCTGAGGGGAAAGTGCTTCCCATCATGCTCACATCAACCTTGAAGGACAGATCTGCTTTCAAACTCACTAACACCTTCTGACACAGCTAACCTGCCTGCATGCTGTTAAAGAAATGTCTTTTTGGGTACGGCAGGGCTAGGGGGCTCAAAGTTAAGTACACCAAAGCAAGCGCCATGGGAGGAGAAGTAACTGCACGGCTCGTGTAGATTTATCTCTGGGTGAACCTGTATCAGATGAAACTACACACTCCAACTCTCATCCCCCTTTTTGCATGCCAGAGAGTACGTGAGACACATTTGCTGGGATTTAAACACAAACCAGCTGGGTGATGAGAGGCCGCGGCCTGTGAGGAGACTGAAGGCTGGTTTTGTCAGATAGGAAATGAAGGAGCAGACTCAACATCAGGATTTACTCAAGTTGAATCATCAACCAAAAGTTGTGCTTCTTACCTGATGAGGCCTAAATTGCTCTTTGCACCTGAGGGTTTTCCAGAGGCCAACCATTAATAACCTCAATCCAGAAGTTTTGTCAGTCAAAGAATCGTTTGTTCTCTGTCGAATTTTTTGGGGAAAATGGCAGCTGATCCTACGGTCGCATAACAGTCATATGATGAGTCATCTGTGAGATACAGCTGCAAAACAATTGCTTGTATTTCCTGAATGGGACAGATCAAAAAGGTTAATCGTTCATTGCTACTTACAGCTGGAAAATGAGTCATAAAGTGGGAAAATTAAGCAGTAAAAAAGAATGGAGACGCTTAAAGGTTAAGTTCTCATAATAAAGTCTATCTTCTGCCGAGTCCACTTCTTGAGTATCTGATAGGGGTGATGACTGTGGAGCTCTCCGTGGGGTCTTGTGTTGGGCTCGCAGCCACACTGTGCTGCTGACATATTTAATGGGATGTCAGCTTGGATGTGTTGCACAAGAAGAATTTAGATGATTAAAATCTCTTTTTGCAAAGATATACACGTCTTATATGAAAATACGAGATGGATGAAAGCCAGCAAAGCACCTTTTTTTTTTTTTTTTGACTTTGAAGGCCGGGTCGAAGATTATGGCATTATTTACACAAAATCTTGCTGAAACATCAAACCTGTATCCATTTCTCACTTCACGCAGATGATGCTGACACCCAAACTCCGAGGTCCACCTATCTTCATTTTTAGCTACCTAGTCGCTTCACTGTGAAGCAGTTAACCTCAGATGTGCACAGTCTGTGATCCAAGTCTACGTGCAAGTTTGAGAGTTTCTATATTCTGAAATTCTGATTTTTTGTTTTCGAGCAAATTTGTGATTTTATGGTCATAATTTCTACTTTTATTTTTTTTCTGTGGGTTTATAAGGGCAGAAACTCTTGATTTTTTTTCCCCTTCTATGAAATTCTACCCTCTTTGAGGCCATGCAACATGTTCCCTCTAATGGCCCGAATATGCAGTTGTGCTGAGCCAGCTTGTCTCAGAAACATTCACTTTTGTTACCTGGGTTCACGTTGCGGTCTCATCTAAAAAAATTAGCTTTATATTCATAAATTCAAAGTACTTTTTTTTTTTTAAGTGCAACAAATTAAGGTCATCTTGATGGGTCTGTAGTTTTACAGAATCCTGCACTGAGTCCTACGAATGCTAGAAACGGCCCTGTCTGCTTATAAACACCTGAGTATATGTGAAACTGGAACTTAACTCATTATTTTGATCGTGGGAGACTTAAAAGAATCTAATTTTACACTGAGATTGACATTTTAAGGATGTTTACTGACTTTAAAAAACACAAACTGAATGAAAACCTGCAAAAACTCATTCTGCACAGAAGCCAAACCATCTGAAAACGCAGAGAACCATGATTCAGTTTTTCTGATGCGCTCATCACCCAGCACACTTTTTTGCGGCTTTTTTTTCTTCTTTTTTTTGTGATTTCAAGGAAAACTTAATGAAGAAAAATATGTCAGCGTGATGTGGCTTAAATCAGACATAGGCCAAACAAGTTTAACCTCGGCGTGAAACGGTTAACGCTCAGCTCCGGCTTCCTCCGCGCACTGGACTATGAAATATTCAGAGGACAATTGTTTAAGTGGAGTTAACCGTTGCCTTTTCTCCCCGAGGTATCTTCCTTTTTGATCCTGCCGAGGCTGGCGCCTTGCAAAACACAACTTGTCTGGCTTATTAAATAGTATGACCTGCAGAAAGAAAACGCCTGTTGCTTCTCAACTGGGGCCATTGTGAGGGAGAAGAGCTCATGACAGGCCTTAAATTGCTGTGATGCTGTGTGACCAACAGTCAGATGTAATCAGTTTCTGCTCTGGCTGCAAACGTTTTGAGTTTTAGGGTTTGGTTACTTCTCTGGAATGAGCAGTTTATATTTCTGTTCTTTGTTTCGTGCTTTTTAAACAACAAAAAAGATCCAATTTACTTTGATATCAACAAATACGTTTTAATCCAATTCAAGGAACAGTGCGGATGGAAGTGCCCTGCTAATAGATGTAAATTGTCACGAAAGTCCTCCTCACTACTTAATTGCACTAAAATTGGTCTAAACTACTTTGTGAAAGCCATCAATAAGCCCTCTCTGCATGGGGTCTGTATGATTAACGCGTCCGTCCATTCACTGGCCTCTTGATGTCCTCTCGGAAGTCAGCGGGCCAATCAGAGCTGAACCCAGAGACGTCACGGGGCTGACTTAATGAGCTGATTGGCGGGAATCGGGAGGGAGAACAGCCCCTCTCCTTTTATAGAGGACCTCGTCTGGTGCGCAAACCCAAATGGGCACCAGTGTCAGCGTAGGAGCTCACGTCGGAGACCGTAACACCTCAGTCACACAATTCCTTCTGAACGGGCCACGCCGAGGTGCATGGCCCCTTCCCCTTGTGTCATGATGAATCCTGCGCATGGATCGCCGTCGCAAGACGCCAAACCACTTCATCAAAAGGAGGAGACGGACACGGAGGGCGAGGAGCTGCAGCCGAAAGACATGACAGCCGAGAAAGGATACAAACTCCAGCGGAGCAGCCTCCCGTTCAGTGTCGAGTCGTTGATTGCCAAGAAGACCACCTGTCGGACTTCTTACTCCCCCACAGATGTGGCCGCGGCGCTGCCGAAGCCCGCCGCCGGACAGGGCGCGCAGTTCTCCCCGAGGACTTTTTACGCGGAGAAGAGGCTCTCTGCTGAGAGCTCACAAGGAGTTTCCAGGAGCTCCGGGGAAGACAGTCCGCAGTTTTGTGAGAAAGAGCACAGCACTTGGTTCCAGACGTCCTCCTTTTCTACACCTCCTCGTAAGTCCGCCCCTCCGCTGCTTTAAGACAAGAACACGCAGCACATTTAGCCATCATCTCATCGTCAGCTGTCAGTGGTCGATGCAGGACATAATATCTCATTAAATCAGCTACAAGTCGTATTGATCCGTCACAGCAGCTAAACATCTTTATCTCGTGGCTCCAGGCTGCCTATAAATTTATTTTTTTCCGAGTTGAATGTTCAGTTTATTATTCATAATGTCAGCAAGACTGAGCTCAAATAGGCTACATCTTGTGCTGATGCTTATACAAAAAGTTAATACGAAAAAAATAAGCTGTGCAATTATAAGTTACTCTATAGGAATGAATAATCTATGATGTAAATTGACAAACGGGCTGAGCGTATCAACAAATGCATTACTTGCTGCTGAGCGTTTATCTGTACAGTGTTATTGTTTGCTGTGATGATTCAGAATTTCTTGATTTTCAGTTTTATCTAACCCCAACCATTTATTTTCTACTTTCTGTGCAACAGGGAGCTCAAGTCCAACTCAGTGTACTTTAAGGAAACACAAAAACAACAGGAAACCTCGCACGCCCTTCACTACCTCCCAGCTCCTCGCGCTGGAGCGCAAGTTTCGCCAGAAGCAGTACCTCTCCATCGCCGAGAGAGCAGAGTTCTCCAACTCTCTCAACCTCACGGAGACTCAGGTCAAAATTTGGTTTCAGAACAGGAGAGCCAAAGCCAAAAGACTACAGGAGGCCGAGCTGGAAAAGTTTAAACTGGCCTCCAAGCCCGTCCTGCCCGCCTTCGCGTTGCCTTTTCCCCTCGGAGCGCATATGGGCTCTCCAACGTGGGGCCCGTCGAACGCCTTCCCCAGACCCAGTCTGCCGGTCCCAGGACTCTTCAGCGGGCCCGTCACTTATGGGATGTACTATTTGTCTTAGTGTTCCTGCGTATGTTTGGTTGCAATACACTTATGAGTGAGAGTCTTTCAGCTCTCATCTCACAGAAAAAAGTTGGGGCAGTTTAAACGTAGGACAAATTATATCTAAATATGTCCTCGTCGGACTCTGTGCGTTCTTCTTATGCTCTCCTCGTTTTTGTGTCCATTTCTATCCACTGTGCTTCATATGTTTAACTTGTTCCGATAAAACTGCAAAAGTCGACGTCAGGTTTTCCAGAACATGCCTTATACATCACTCCAGTCCATCCACTGTGCTCCGAAGCGGCTTGTGAATCTGGACTTGTAAACGTGTCCGGACCTGAGGCGGAGGAAGAAAATGCAACAGAAAAGTACTTAATCGCTGTCAGTGCCTTAAACCACGCAGTGTGCTCTCTTCATCACTTGAAGTATTTCTTTTTTTTTATTCCGCATTGGCCATTTTTTTTTCCATCCTTGGATGAAGATGCAGTTTTATTTTCATACAACAGTTCTTGTCAAGATTTCTATTTTGTAAAAATGAAAAGGGACTAATTATTTTAGGAAAAAATATGAATTAGGGTTTTTTGACTCAACAATGTGGCCTTTATGGGTGCGATATTAGTTCTTGAGGAATTTTACTGTAAATGTAAATAAAATGTGTAGTTTTCACTAAGCCCCGCCGCCTCGCTTGAGCAGGGAAAGTGGTATTTATTGAATGTCTGTATCTGTACTGTGTACATCAGTCTATATAAATGATCAGTTGCTTGTAAAAACTGGTTTTTTAGCAAATAAACGCATACAAGACTGAGAGTGGTTGTTCTTTTTTTGTTGAACTTTTGAGCCACAATAATTTCAGTTGGGCCTGCCTCAGTTTCCTGTATTAACGGCGCAGCAGTGGAGTCTGGAGCCAATCCAAGCTGTCACCGCGCAGGAGGCACGACACATCCTGGACAGGTTGGTCCAGCACAGGACCAAAGAGACAAGCGAAACAAAAGCTCAGGCACGCTCAGGCTCACTTCTGTGGTCAGTTTAGACTCTGTATTTAACTTATGTTTATGGACTGTGGGAGAAGCTGGAGAAAATCCACGCAGGTATGAGAACACCCAAACCCCAACACAGAAAGGTCCCGGCGGGGAAGCAGAAACTTTCTAGCTGCGAGTCGAGACGCAAAAGGTAAAGCCAAACATTCCAGAGAATTGATTTAAATAATTATTGAACATTCGGTTTGATATATAGTATACCCTTTGTGTGTGTGTGTTTGTATGCATAACATGTGCGTTATTCCTCAAAATCATACGCAAGAGTGCCTAAAAAGTCAACACATGGAATCAACACTTTTTGAGTGCCATCAGTTAAAATGGACAAAATAAGGTTGGAGCATCATATCCTCACATTAAAGCCAGTGACATTAACCGATCTTGCATTTTTGCCTCACTTTTAAGTTTAGGTGAGGTTGCGGCAGGCAGAGGATAACTTAAAGTTCACCAGAGAAATGACAGTATGAGATAGCAAATGTATCTGATCGAGAATAAGTTTTTAAAAAATGGTGGTTTTAGAAGGCAAGAGATGTTTTGTTGTTTTTTTTTTTTTCAAAATGATTTTAAAAGTTATTTTGTTGAGATAAGTTGCATTTAAGAAAGAAAAAAAATCAGCCTATGTAGAAAAAAGCATTTTAATGTCCATTTTTACCTCGAAATGATTCAGTTTTAAAAATCATTCAATTTCTGAGGTTCAAAACAGGTCCATATAGGTCTACACATGCAACCACGTAAAACTTACTGGAGAAAGCAGCAGTAACCTTTATTTAAGTCAGGGAAAAAAGAAAGTGGAAACATTTTTGTTTGTTTGTTTGTTTGCTAGTTTTTTAAGCTGTCAGTGCAATGGAAGCAGAACTGATGATGACCCATCTACAGAAAATATTAATACTTTGATGTTTTTTATTCTTCACTTTATCAAATTTTTGCTAGAAATTTGGCAGATACATGCTTCTGAATGAGCACAAGTTCCAACAGCAAACACACTGAATCATAACAGTTTATTCAAAATGCTTTTTTATTTCACTTCCTCCTTTTTTATTACATTTTTGTTTTTTGTTTTTATTTACCGTGGCTCAGCTGTTTGACAATGATTTTAGAAAAAAATTATTGTCTTTGCTGAAATTTGAACAAATGTCCATTTTACCTGAATATTGTTGCACCTCAGAATAGTCCAATAGCTGCAAACTAATCTTACTTATTTAGATTTCTCAAGAGATATTCATTGAATAGACTTTTATTAATTAAAATATCGTTCTGTGCCATTGAACATTTATTTAACAGTCTGTATAGACTATATATAAATTATCAGATTTTAACACATGTAACACGACTTCACTGCTACAGTCAAACTTGAGAATTGAAGAACAAAAAGACAGTTTATTTTCAATACAATGCCATTTTTAAAATGTATTTATACTTTATGTATGTAGCTATTTGAAATATATAGCAGCAGGATATCACTTAGGCTACTTATTAATAGTAAATTACACCAAAGGTTTGTGTTGAACCACCGTATTCTTCCAGAATAAGTTAATTTCACATTTTAAATGAAAAGTGCACGGAAACGCATTTTGAGACAATAGTGTACACTTTTTCTTTTAACAGATCATGACAATCAAATGCAAGTCTTTAAAAGTACAAGTACAAACAAATTACTTCCAAGCCTATGAAAAATTTAAAAAAGCTAATAAAGACCACTAAATATCAGACCTCGAGGTTGAATTAGCTATTTATAGACAGTTAATCCTCTGGAAAGTTATGCGAAATTATATGATTTGTCGTTGCTTGATTCCACCTGTCACAGATAATATTAGAGGCGTTTAATATGTGTTTGTTATAGATCTGAACTAAATATTATAGTGCAGTCAGGAAATATCTGAGTAGGCTATTAACAGAAAAAAACGCCACACGTGCCCGCACGAAATCATTTCTAGTTAATTTATTTTCTTTGTCATTCCACCCCCTTAAATTTAGTCATGACTTACTTTTTCAATGCTTTACATATGAAAGTATAGTGAATGGGGTTGTTTATGTATCATTTGCAGGCCAACAGTATAAATGGTGACTCTTCATGAACGAATGCAGCAATAGCGAACCGCACTCACCGTTGTTGCACTGCCTGACCAACAGAGGGCGCTAGCGGCTCTCTGGCGCATCTCGGTCCTTAGTAAAAGAAGAAGCGTCCGCCGCTCTGTCCTGTCACAGATAGCTGCAGCAGTGAGGTGAGTCCACATCTGAGAGGGCGATGTCTCATTAAAAAACGCTTTACGTACCGAGTGCTCGTGTTTTCGTGCGTATATTTGCTCCTGGAAAGGTTTAGTATGTTTACTGTTAATTGAATATCGAGAGAGAAACCCGGCGTCACAAAGGGACTTCGCTGACCTTGGCTAGGAAGCTAACAGCGCTAACGTGGTCAGAGGTCTTTTTTTTTTAAATGATCAAACTAAATGTTCAGCAGCGTCTTTGATCCAGTTTTTATGCTGAAACTTCGTATCGGCTCATTATGACACGAAGATTTAAAAAACAAACAAATAAAACAAAACACTTTTCACCCTAAGCAGCGCAATTCTAACACGATATCATGTTTCTTTGGTAACTAATTTTAAAACTGACCTTAAATCGACAAGGTTATTTCTCTATAAGCGTCATAAAAATTAATTACCGCAGAATTATCACTAATTAGGTAATAGTTAAAGCTTCTGCTGGGGTCTTCATAGTTCAATGGATGTTCCAGCCGGTGACAATGCCACAGAGCTGAACCTTTTTAGTATCAATAAGATGGACTAAGGCCCTTTCAGGTTCTTCAGATCCCAGTATGCGGCGACAAAAAAAACAAACAAACACTCACACCATTCGCTGTTATTGATCTGGTTTTGGACACATGATGGTCCCTAAAGGTCAAATGTTCTTACCACAGGATGTCTGAGGGGATGGGTGTCCTGAACCAATGTTCATCAACCCTGGTCCTCAGGGCACACTGTCTTGCATGTTTTAGATGTTTCCCTGCTCAAACACACTTGGCTCTAATTAGTGGGTCATTGACAGACTTGTGTAGACCTTGAAGACAAGTTGATGGCTATCCAATCAAATGTGACTGAGCAGGGTCACATGTAAAACACGCAGCGCGTCCTGAGGACTAGGGTTGAAGAGTACTGTCCTGAACAATAATATTCAGAAAGTGTTCATGGTGTGCATATTAAACTGGAAAAAGTTGACTGGGATTGATCTGACTGTTACTTAAACGAGTTTAAAGCTGAGCTGACGTGAATTGTCCTTGGTGTGCTTGGCTTAAACTTCACACTTTAAGCACACAGAATTAGAAATGATGGGTTTGAATGAAACTCTTTGAGTATATAGAAATTTTAAAATTTACTCATGAATTGTTTGAGCTGCAATTGTGGTGTTTTCATGGTAACCACCAAAGTATGTCCAAATCTTTTTTTTATTTTATTTATTTAATATTTGTGCTACAAGTTTAGATTGGGTGATTGTTCAGACTAAAGATGGTTCCTTCTTATTTCAGACATTCAAGATGGCAGGCCGTCGTGTAGCCCTTAAGGCCATTGACTGGGTGGCATTTGCTGAACGGGTCCCACCCAACCAGCGGGGCATGTTCAACGCTCTGAAGTCCCGCTCTGATGCCATATCTGCTAAGTATGTCATACATTAACACTTGCTGAATAACATCTAACATAGTTTCTTATAAGGATATATCGTCTCCCCTTACTTTGTGCCAAAACCCAACAAATAGTGCACTCAAATAGTGCTGCTGCTTCATGGAGAGGACTATTTCATAGAGAAGTGAAGGAACCTCATCCCCCTGTTATGTTGTGTTAGAACAGGATGAAGTAATTGTATCCCTCATATTTATGAGGTAATTTCTGTGACATCTGTACGTGGTAATTTCAGATATTCTTACCATTAGGAACTAGAAATTTGTGCAAGTAATTTATGGTCTGAATGTAAGTAGATGGCCAGAAATAGGTTTGTTGAAACTCTAATATTATTACATCTACCTGCTTCTCATTCCAGCCCCTCGCCTGTACTGATGTTGGTCTTTTTATTTTCTTATTTATTCTATTGTTAAGATAACTCAAAGATTTTAAGGTTTTGTAACTTGAACAAAGACAGCACGATCTCTTTGAAACCAAAAAGGTTTTCCCAAAAATATTATAGGGAATACTTTATCAGGAAAAGAAGAGTCTTTGAATTCAAATAAGTTTCAAAATTAACCTTCTGTCACAGTAATGGGCCTCTTATTTCTGGAAGTACCCATTCTGACATACAGTAGTGGGGATTTAATTTGGTTTCCGATGGAGAGATCTGACAGTTTTTGATCATACAGGAAAATTCTTCACCTACAGTTTGTAAATACTGTAGGTTTTACATACATTATTTACCCGCAGCATCAAGGTTTTTGTTGTTTTTGTTTTAAGCCTCTGGGTCAGATTAACAGGAGAAAAATTTGGTTGTAGGCTTTTAGCTAAAATTAACATTTCTTCTCTATATCTGTTTTTAAGCACTTCTGCTTTACACAACAAAGCACGTTTGTCAACTTCATTTCAACTTTTACAATGAAATTATTTTTTTTAGAAAACAGTAAAACTAGAATTAGTTTCTTGGGTGTCACAGCTAATCTTATTGGTGTTGTTGGAGACTGTCTGCAGGTGTAACAGAATGTTTTTCTTAAATTGAGATCTATGCTGTTACTGCATTCAGGCCCTAATGAGTATGTCAGGAACTGTTCACTGAGTTTAAACTTGCATCCTCCATCCACCATCGCTCTGTCTTACACCACCACTGCATTTAGACCGCTAATCTAAATGGTCATGGTGTTATAAAATTATGTCATCAAAATATTTTGAGTACAAAATGGATCAAAACTGACATTCAGAACCTATAACTGATGTAATCTTGCCCATGTCAGTTATTTAAGTTGTTTGAAATATTCAGTGAATGACCATAAATGATTTGAAGATATGTGCTTTCATGAGGAAAAATTATCCAGTTTTAATAGGTGAGAATATTAGCTGCAAATAACTTTTCTTTGTGATCCAAATAAAAATAAAGGAAACATAAAATAATTGCTTAATAGGCAAGGCAAATTTATTTGTATACCACATTTCATGCTTTACAAAGGCATTAAGAAGCATTATTAATCGTGATAGCATGTTTAATTAATCATGATACTAATTTGAGTCATATAGCCCAGCCCTAATATGAGGACATTAGTCTTGCACCTCACTTGATTTACTGCCCAATCTCATGTAAATGAAAATATCCTGGTTTTCACATTTATGTTTAAATGCCGCTGTGTGGAAGACTAACAGAAAAGTGAATAATGAGTTCAGCTGGTTTAACATGTTGGAGCTGTTTATATCTCATGCGTGAAAGGGATTTTTCTGATGTGACTTTCTCTGAACAGTGATTTGATGGCACCTGAAGCATGTTGGATGCAGAGCTCTGCTTTCCTGGCTGGGAGGAGAACACTGTTAAATGTATTTTATAGTGTGAAATCATGTATTTGGTCAGAACTGCAGTCACTACATGCATTTGCTGTGTTTATTTGCTTCCTGGTTGCTGTAGAAACCATATTTGATGGAATTGGTCATGGTATTGCACACAGTGATACAGAGATCAAGCAAAATTTCTACATTTCAGTAGCTTCCTGTCATCACTTCTATTTTGTTTTACCTTTTTTTAACCCCCCTTTTTGTAGAGGGATTTAAAATGAATTTCCTCTCTTGCTCTCTCCAGACTTGCGTCCCTGCCAGAGACTCCTGCAGCCATAGACTGGAGTTACTACAGGAGTGCAGTGGCTAAAGCTGGGATGGTTGATGAGTTTGAGAAGAAGGTGAGCTTGCCCTGATGTGTTTCTGGGGTTGTTCAGACACAATAAAAGGTGTGAATGTCCCTTTGACAATAACAAGGAACTGCTACTTGACTGGAGTTGCCTATCACAGTATTGAAAACAAAATTGTTAAATGCAAATTTATGGTAAATTCAGTCTAGAAATAACTTGTCAAAGATTTGTGTGAAGGAACATATGTGGTAAATTAAAATCTCTTCCTGAAGAACTTTGGTTTGCGTTATTGTGATGACTTTTTCCATTTTCTTCCAAAACCCAGTTCAAAGAACTGAAGATTCCAGAGCCAGTTGACACTCAGACAAAAACCATTGAAGCACAGGAGGCTGAGGCTGTAAGTAGCTAACTTACCTTTAGTGTGAGTCTGTAGAATTGATAATTTATTCAGTCTTCATTTGAGAAGTTAAGTATTAGTAGTCGTAGTAAATTGGCATTTTGTAACTGTTGAAATTTTAAATTTGCACTTATTGCCCGAATTTACAATTGAAACACATTTGTCTCACATGTTTAATCAATCTGTACTGATTAGATTTGAAGTTTTTAATCTTTAAATTTGCATTATTTCCTTCTTTTATAGAATAAAAATGCATTAGCCTACATTGAAGGATCGAAGGCCCGCATCACTCAGTATGAAAAAGAGGTGAGATAGTTGTTGCAGTACTTGTTCTAATACCTGTGACTTATTGAAAGAAATATTTGTATTTTTTGTTTTTTCAAATACTGTTTTTTTTTTTTTTTTTTCTGTTTTTCATGCGTAAACAGCTGGAGAAATTTA
>JBAMYA010000001.1:16499837-16526811 GCA_037176975.1 Arrhamphus sclerolepis | reverse complement strand
ATATTTTTTCCACATTTGCTTTTCCTACTGTGACATGTCTGAACGGCGTTCTGTTGATTATGCATGTGGTTTTGTTTCCAGTGGTAGTTGATGGACCATCCGCATGAAGACACAGAGTTACAATGGGACAGAATACCTCGGAGCAAGAGGTCCAAGAAGATACTTTACCGGTAGGTTTTGTTATTGAATTTCGTTTCACGTGCTTGCTTTAGAAAACTGAAAGCAAATAAAAGTAAAATTTGGGCACAGCCATAGTCACACCTAAATGACTTCCCAGATGAAAACTCTGGGCTTTTAAAAGTTTATTCAAGCTTGGAAGATGATACCTAAAAGTAAGCTAAATGGTCAAGTTTACGGCCGGACAATAATTCAGTAACAATATAGATCACAGCAGAAAGTGTTTCAGTGATGATGATGATGATGATAGGACTCCTAAACACATCGTCAATATTTTCTTATACATTATTATTATTATTATGACAAAACCAAGGGTTTTGTTTGTTTGATGGTAATGTCACGTTTCTTTGGTTATGACTTTAAATAAAAGGTGGTTAATTTAATAAAAAAAATATATATATATATGTAGAGTATTATATAGTTTCATACAACAAGGTTTTATTGATTTGACAATTTCATGATTCAGAGTAATGTGGGTGCAGTTTTCCTCTGTGGTTTTTCTATTATTCACGTCTATACTGGAATGATGTCATATCAACCAAAATTAAGAAATATATTGTGGTGGTCCAATCATAAGTTTGGCAGATGCACACAGATGCGTACTCCTCTGATAAACTGATGTTAGAAGTCGTTGGTCATTTCTTTTCATTTCTGTGCACACCTAAAATAATTGAAAAAAAAAAAAAGGTTCACACATGCGCCCACTGTAGATTCATACTCCTACATCTGTACATACATTTCCCCACATAGGAAAGAACATATTTATTGAAGGCACTGTATAAATGTAATATTGCAATAATGTCCAAAGATTATTGCTCACACTGAGTATTTGTGTGAGGCTTCAGTGAAATATGAAATATTGCACAACAGATCCAGATAATCACCCAAAAGCATGACCAGTGTGGTTTAAAGATAAGTGGTTAATGGTCCATCCTATGATGATGATGCAAGTGGTGGCAGTAGAGGGTTGTTGTGGCTGTTTGAGTTTATTTAAACACATCGTATCTCCAGAAATCAGTGATGACTTCTTTTGACTTTTTATTAGATTGCTGCCTCTGCCCCATCCTGTGATTGAGCAGAACAGTAAATAAATATACGGTTTGTAATTTTTCCCCTCCGCTTTCATTATCAGGTAAGATTAGAAGATAAGAAGTTAAGTTTTGATCCCTACTGGATGTTAACACAAGGCAGTTGACAGCCAACTAGCAGCACGGGACCCAGTAGTACAGAATTATTCCCAACATTGATTCCTGAAATATGGCTGCTTAGTGCATTTAAGTTGTGATCTTGAAAGTTCAAATTTCCAAGTATTTCTTTCTTGAAGATTTGTTTCTACTTAGCAGTGACATTGCCACTTGCTGTTAGAATGTTGCAGTTGAATTTATTTGTCCTAAACCAGGTAGCAGGACCAAGTTTGAGTCAGTTCTCTGGCCAGTCCACCGTGTGGCCTGTGTTCTTTATCCTGTCCTTACGAGAGTGGCCAAACAGCTTCTCCTACGGGTTTTTTTTTTCCCTTAATTTGTTCGGGACCATTTATTGGAGCCATTGTCTTAAGACAATAGCACTTGTGTATATTCTCTCCACACTCAGAATTCTCAATGAACCCCACTGTGCCTGCTGTCCAACTGCCTACTGCAGTTTTGTTGCACTCGTCTACAATATCACCTTTGTCCAACTGAGATACTTTACTGCCAAATAACCTTTAGCTTGTCACACACCAATCAGTTATCACAGAAAACATGATAAGCAGTGTCACTGGCAGTCAACCAGGACTTAAAGCCTTTTTTACTACTCTTATATTACTGTACCTGATGGTTTGCTAGTAAAATACACACTGAAGTTCTAACTAAGTAAACAAGCTCTTCTCCCACTGACACTCTTGTTTAACGCGTGTTTGGTGTCTTGTTTAAGAACCTTAGTGATGAAGGTCTGAATATAAAGGGCAGAGCCAGAAAGGTATGTGTGGTGATGTGTTTGTAGGAGTGTGAAATCTTTGGAAATGTGGAAATAAGGGCACATCAAGTGAGGAATACTACATGAAATGCTACAGCTTTATGTTTTTAACCCCACATTTGCAATGATGTGCTAGACATCGTTCCTCCAGGGCAAATCCCTGGTTTCCACATTCCTTTCCACTTCAGTGGTTTTGAAGCCTTCAGGCCCGTGCTCTGTACAGCCACATCTCAGTGTGAATCGGTTATCATACTGCCTGTAGACGCTGAGGCATCTTCTCTTTCACAGTAATAATTCCATTCCTTTGTCACTTTAGGACAGATTTGATAACATCAAGACATTTGTGGAGGAAGAGCTACAGACAAGCATGGTGAGTGATAGTCAGCTCCGACGTCTCTCGCTTTCACGTTCATTTGTTTTGTGACTGCAAAACACTTCTCTGGACTTGTGTTACTACCATAAATAAACTCATATCATTAATGAAGAATATAAGAGCTCTTTTCAGTAGTGACTAGAAATGTGATTTAATAATACTGCAATATAAAAAACAACCATTGTTTGTTTGCTCAAGAATGAAAATAAATATAACATATGAGATTAAAAGCTCAACACTGTTAATATGCTCACATCACCTCGTCTCTTGCCCTTCTTTTGCTCCCTGTTCAGATGGTGGGGATAGTGATTGGTGCAGGCATCACCATTGTCCTCATTGCCATCCTCATCTTCTTCATCTTGCGGAGGATCCAGCTTCGAAGTCAGTAATTACTGAAATGCATTTCTCACAAGAGTTTCAGTGAGTTCTGTGTATTTCTATGGTAATTTGACATTCATCATATTTTACAGATCTAGAAGCTCAGGAGGCACCCAAATATCGCTTCCGTAAGAGGGATAAAGTCATGTTCTACGGGAGAAAGATAATGCGTAAAGTGAGAAACTTGCTGATAATGATAATATTTCAAAAAACAGAAGCCACGTAACATTACACAATGCAGAAATACTAGCGTAGGAGCAATATTTAATCCCAGTTTCCCAATAGGTCTCCCAGTCTACCTCTTCCCTGGTGGGTACATCTTCTTCCTCTCGGCCTCGTCTAAAGAAGAAGCTGAAGATGCTCAACATTGCCAAAAAGTAAAGCTCACTTCCAATCGACCACAAGGTTTCCTGGCTGAACTCTTTGTCCTCTTCTTCATTTTACCTCTCTCCATCTCATTCTCTTGTCGTTTCACTTCTGTAGAATCTTGCGCTTTAAGAAAGAGGTACCCACCCTTCAAGCCAAGGAGCCCCCTCCCTCAGTGCTGGAGGCAGACCTCACTGAATTTGATGTGGCCAACTCCCACCTCCCCTCTGAGGTTCTCTACATGCTCAAAAATGTCCGGTGGGTAAAAGCTAGTAAAGCTGCATTACCTGTCCATGACTCTTCTGTAAATACGAAGATTTTACAAGCCCGTCTTCCTGAACTTTATGTGGTCCCTCACTGCAGTGTACTGGGTCACTTTGAGAAGCCCCTTTTCCTGGAACTGTGCAAACACATGGTCTTTCTGCAATTCCAACAAGGGGAATACGTTTTCAGACCCGGCCAGCCAGACAGCAGCATCTACGTGGTTCAGGATGGAAAGCTAGAATTGTGCCTTACTGGAACGGTATACAGAGCTCTTTCCTTCCCGTTCGTCCTGTTTTACTGTGGCTTTTGTGGATTAAACTGTTGGGCTTGTCTAAATATTACATGATCTCATGCTTTCTGCTCTGGGAGCTTCATGCAAGCTTATGCGAGCAGAAAGCCCAAAATGATGCTTACCAGGCAAATTTTGTCTTGAAATTCTCATATCAACACATCCCTTGAATAATTTGATATGCTTCACCCGCTATATAGGTTTTTACTCTGAACAAATCTTTCAGATGAAATTTGTCTTGATTGTGAAGTTAGTGGAGGCTTTAGCGGTGTCCGTGTCGTCTGGCTTAATATGTACATCTTGTCTTCCAGGATGGCAAAGAAAATGTGGTGAAGGAGGTCTATGCCGGAGACAGTGTCCATAGTCTCCTCAGCATTTTGGATGTCATCACAGTAGGTGACACTCCCAAAGCTGTTGACATAATGGTGCCATGCCACACCTACACACACAGGCTTATCCAATGATCTTAAACTGCTGAGTGACATGGATACTTTTTTATGCATTAAAGTATTATGACTACAGATTTTATTTATTTTCTTTACTCCTCACATCATTCAGGTTCACCTGCTGTCTCTCTAATCCTTTCCCTCTGGCATGCCTCACGCAGTGGTTGGTGTTTGGTTGTAACTGAGTTTTAGACAGATGTGGTTTTAAAGTCTGCCTTAAGTTGGAGCTTTGCAGTGTTAGCAGTTAAAGGTTAGACTGCAATAAAACACACTGAGTTACAGAGAATATGAAGTATTCTGTGTGACCTTTGTGTGCAGGGCCACCAGAAGCCTTACAGAACAGTGTCCGCACGAGCTGCAGAGGTTTCCACTGTTCTCCGTTTACCTGTAGAGGCCTTCCTGTCTATATTTGAGACATACCCTGAGAGCCTAGTGCGAGTAGTTCAGGTAAAATGAACATACATACATTTTGTTATGTATTTATCTAAATAATTGTTTGATAGTGAATTAAAATTTAGCAGTGTCACATGCATATACAGTTGTCTGTCTCTTAATTTGATGCACCCAGCGACTCGTTTTGTGTATTTTGTGTTCAGATTATCATGGTTCGTCTCCAAAGAGTAACAGTCCTAGCTCTGCACAACTATCTGGGGCTGACCAACGAGCTCTTCAGTAACGTGAGTTTATCACACACACACGCCCACCAAAAACACTCAAAAGTTACATGTCATATGATAGCAAATATCACAATCATAGAAGAGAAGCATACGAACATTTTTTTCCAAACTATATATAATTTGGGAGATCTGACTGTTAGAGTTTTAACTGTTTCAGATGAAGGCATCAATAAACTTGTCTGGACGTTACCCCTCCAATAACTGCTTTTTGTTTGAGATGCTGATTTATTTACAGTTCTCAGCTGGTGATTTGACTAGTGGTTTCTAAATGTAGTCTTTCCCTTCTTAGTATGGAATCATGTACCACGTATCAGATGGAAGAATAGCTTAAACTCATCCAAAAACCAGTGACATCCGGTTCTCATTTACCAAAAGGAATTTTATTGCATCACTATGCGCCTACAAACTACACCAGAAAATGTTTGGTGAAAGAGACAATAAATTTAAGCTTTTCTTAGATGTTAGCTGCTGTTTATGATTTGGCACGCTCATCCTCTTGGATATATGATTTTTGACTTTCAGTATTATTTACAATATTATAACCAATATGTTCTGAATCAAAATTAAATTTGAGCCAAATAATTCAAATGAATTTTCCATCCAGGAAAGATCTATTTCAGGGTTCGTAAGTGTTTAATGGTCCACATGAACAAAGATGAAGCTGTACCGACATGAACGTTCCACCTGAATCAGTATTCAGATAAATTTAACAGTGCAAGCTTGGTACTTTGTTGTAGGAAGCCAGAGAAATAACATTTTACACACAATTTTGCATTAAATTCAAGTTTCATTAAATGGGTTCACAATCTTTTTTTTTTTTCTTTTAGTTTAAGAAAGAACATGAATGCATCTGTAATTACCAAATCCTGAAACAAAACTAAAACTGGGCTTTTCCAGAAAAAGTTTAACAATTCCAGTGTTCATCGTTAATTTGGAAAAGAGAGCAAGAAAGAGATTTTACAAGCAGCTATTTTGCAGAATGTCACATGGAAGGCGAAGTTGAAAGCTTCCTCATATCAATCATTTAACGTTAACATGTACGAACAATTCCAGTCCCCTTTCCGTCCCCACCATAACACTGAAACAGCTCAAAATCACAAATGACCCCTCTCTCACCCCTCACACCACTGCCATCCTGGTTCACAGCCTCGTCACCTCCCGTCTTGATTACTGCAGCTCAC
Organism: Arrhamphus sclerolepis; assembly: GCA_037176975.1. Classification (NCBI taxonomy): domain Eukaryota; kingdom Metazoa; phylum Chordata; class Actinopteri; order Beloniformes; family Hemiramphidae; genus Arrhamphus; species Arrhamphus sclerolepis. The sequence continues at coordinate 16,520,707 of JBAMYA010000001.1, read as the reverse complement.
TCACCTTTGGTGTCCCCCACAAATGCCTCCATAAACTTCAACTAGTCCAGAACTCCGTGGCCCGCATTGTCACCAGAACTCCCTTCTGTCACCACATCACCCCCATTCTCCAGCAGCTACATTCAGAACCACCTTCAAAATCCTCCTCCATACCTTCAAAGTCATCCACAACATCTGGGGGCAGAGCTTTCAGTCGCTCAGCTCCCCGGCTTTGGAACTTACTCCCACCTGACATCTGCAACGTTGACTCTCTGCCTCAGTTTAAATCCATACTCAAAACTCATCTGTTTAAAACTGCATAAGGTCTGCATATAATTTCACTTTCATTTTAATGTTGTGTTCTTATTTAATTGTGTTTTTATCTATCTGTAAAGTGCCCTTGAGTGATTTGAAAGGTGCTGCAAAATAAAATATATTATTAATGTTTCACACTTTGGTGTGTCCTATAGGAATTGCATCCTTCACGCCTGCCGCCACAGTCTCCCCATGCTACTCGCACCAGTCCTGTTCGCCATGGCAAGCGGTTTGGCAGCCTGACGGTGCCTGAGGAGCATCGGGAAGCTGCCATTAAGGGTGAAGCTCAAGGTGGGTTATAGGTATCCAGCAGAAGTCAGTTTCAGTCATACACAGAAAGCACCTCTACCACAGGGACAAGGAGCCAACGTTTCCAAATCTGTGAGCAGGGACTTATGATGGCACTGGTCGAGAGGCCATGCTTACATTTTATGATTGGGGCTTCAAGCATGTTGCTGTAAATTTGTGACTGCTCAAATAGTCTCATAGTTTTATTTACATGTATCTATATCAGTCATTCTCTCATTTGGGCTCCACCATACATAGTAAACCCGGTAAACCCAAAGCAGTTGCCACATTTAATGGCCAGGAGAAGGGCAGATAGAACAGCGAGAGTGGGAGTAGTGGACTGAGGTCGTGGAGGTCAGTCAACTTTACAGGTCTCAGTGGAGAAGCTGCATAGTCTGAGATTAAATGTTGTGTATATATAAATGATTACAACTATTCCTGTGATTTAACTCAATGTTCTGGTTAATCTTAAAAGTACTACCTGCCTAACAGGGCTGTTTTTGAGAGTAAAATGCCTCAGAATTCTGTTTAGCCCCTGGCTCCTGCAGTTAATGGATGGACCACGTAAAGGACTCTCTCAGAGCTCCTTGTTCCAGGAAAAGGTTCTTATGGTAAAAATGTAACTATTCTGTGTAGTGTAGTTCCTCCTTTCCACTGTGGCTTTGAAGCTCTTTCAGTCACCTATGTATCCCACAGCCTTGCAGCAATGAGATCTATGCTTTTCCACACATAATCAGACTAAATGTGTATGAAGACACCTGATTGTGTATTCTGTTTTTTCACAGGAGGAGGACAGGGGAAGGATGGTGCAGTGCCAACACTTAGTAGGACCATCTCCATGCCTGTGGACATTGCTGGTGGGGGGCCTTTCTTGATCAGATTGATGACATAAGTGTTTCCCAGCACTGAGAAGCTTGTGGCTGCCAGTGGATAAAGATTCACTGTGACACCAGAAAAACTTAATCCTAACATGTGTCTATTTGGCTGGCCACAGCTTCACCAGCAATAGTGAAAGAATTTTGGTTTTACTTTTAGATTCATTTCATTTCATTTTTTTTTTTTTCAACAGTTCTTGCTCTGGCTGCTTAAAAGACAAATCGCTCATTTTGTTTTGGTTTTTAAAACTTTGTTTCACAGTGCAGTTATCATAGTTGACCCATGGTTTTATGAGAACACAGATGTTGAGATGTTAAGTACATCAAAATGGGAGGTTTTATTTCACACAAGTCCTTTTGAAAGGTCTTAAATAAGTTCTTAGTACTTGACAAGACCTTTCATGGTGTCATGTTGTAATAACACAAGAGATTTTTTTTGTCTCTTAAGGGGTATAAAGTTCAGCAATATTGATTGAACACATTTTGACTGAAAAATAAGTTTCCTGTTAATACTTATATTCTGTAATCAGATATTTTCTGACGCCATTGCCTGAGGAAGGGCTTATAAAATAATTGCATGGCTTAATTGCTTGATTTGCATGAAAGTGTGACACATTTTTTTGTGAGTGTGTGTAAGTGAGATTCATCTCCAGATGGAAATGTGTGCAAAGAAAACAGCTGTATTTTGTATATTCATAACTTATGTAGAGGTACTGATATTTGCCTCTACATAGCTATGTTTCACTGCCAAACATTCATCACTTAAAGGTAAAGGTAAACTTAAGTCAACTTCTTAAACCATTAGGTGCTGTGAGGTGTCATTTATACTCTTCCAAAGGATTAGAGGATTTAAGATAAATTATTTTTAACCTAAAAAAGTGTTCTTTAATTTGTCTAAATGGTGTTTTTGCAGGTATACAGAAAAGTCTGAGGTCCGATTTTGACATGGCGTATGAGAGAGGACGGATTTCTGTCTCAGCAGAGGATGGTAATACTCCTCCCGCCTTTACACGGGTCAGTACCCTTCAAGCCACCGATGAGATAAGCTGTGAATAGTTCATAGCAAGAAAATGAATGAGTGTGATCATTATTATTATTACTACAGTCTGTATCTCAGGAACAACGTGAGAGGAAGGTGACCGTAGATGAAATTCCATCAGGCATCTACCTCTATCCTGAGGAAGAGGCGGCTGTGGACAACATATTTACACCTGTATCTGGTCGCCCCACTGCTACTGTGTTTGAGGAAGCTCAGAAGGAGGTTCTCAGACTCATGAGGATTGAGGTTTGTTTCGTCTTTTTATTCATTTCACACGCAGCGGACAGTTGCTTCTGGGATGCATCCAGACCACTGCAGGGCACTTCTGGTGCAACTGAATCTCATTGACTCTCAAGTCAATGAGATTCTAGTCATGAGAGAAAACTTTTGAGAGTAGCTGCACCAGAGGCACCATGGAGCAGTTTAGAAGTGTCCCGAGATGGGCTTGGAGTCTGTTTTGGCGCTTGGCAGCAACTAGACCCTGTCAGTTTATACACAATACATCAAGTTGAGAGGAAGTGAAACATGAGAATGACAAAGAGAATCTGGTGAATTTTCCAAAAAAGACAAAAAACCAACCATGAATGGGCTCTGACTTGTGTAGTGGTCGCAGGTTCGACTACCAGCCTGTGACCCTTTGCCGCACGTCTTCTCCCTCTCTGCTCCACTTTCCTGTCTGTTAAGTTTCAATAAAAGGTCACCAGAGCCACAAAATCAAAATAAAAAATAAAAAAAGTCAAAGCCCACAATTTATTTGAGACAACTCCTCCTTAAGAACAAAACATGGCAAGATATATGTCTTTAAACAAGAAGACTACGGCGTGACTTGTCATCTCACAACTTTTGGGTAAAACTATAATCTGATCAAATGTCGAGCTCCACTTTTAAAACGTTTCCCTGTGGGACTTGAGCATCTGGACCACAGCACTTCTGTGTGAGCACGCCTATGACGTTTCACCCGCTGTGTGAATGGGGCTTCTGATGGGTCTGATGTGTGTCTCCATCCAGGACCCGATGTTATTAAATGGGAAAGTGACTCTGCACCATGCAAAAGCTGGAGCTGTTTTAGCACGACAAGGAGACCAGGTACATTACGCAACACTTACTGCCCCCCTTTATGTTTCTGCTTGTACTTATTAGTAGAGCATTTAAAAGTGGCAGTATTATATAATGTAGACATACAGACAGTGATAAAAACAAATACAGTGTGTCCAATTTTCTGTTTTGTTCTAGGATGTGAGTCTGCACTTTGTCCTGTCTGGTTGTCTGCACGTGTACCAGCGGATGATTGACAAACAGGAGGCCGTCTGCTTGTTTGTGATTCACCCAGGAGAGATGGTAGGCCAGCTCGCTGTGCTCACTGGAGAGCCCCTTATCTTTACCGTTAAGGCTGTCCGAGACTGTACTTACCTGAAGATCTCAAAGTCAGATTTCTATGAGTGAGTCTTTCATTTTTCACTAGATGATGCTAATTGTGAACATATTTCACACTTCCCTTCATGTCACACACAGCCTCAAATCATACTTTTTACTATTATTTTGACTTTTAGCTTTTATTTCATTGCAGATAGTACAAGGGATTTTTTATTTGAATTTGTTGAAGTAAATTAAATTTGTTAACAGAAATTAAACACTCAGCCTTTCATGGATACTGTTTTTGTACGCAATCAGGGTGTGACTCTAGCTGTCTGCATGTGATCTCAACAGATGATGTGTTCTGTTGACGTCATCTGTTTGAATAACTTTGTATTTTATCATGACCACCCCAACTTTTTCTGTTAAAATGTATACATGAATAAAACCTCTATAGTGGTCCTAGTCTTCCAGCATTTATCCATTCACCCAAATAATAATGCTCATTGGTTCCTTATGATCACATTTCATAGTGGATTAAGTCAATATTTATCGTTGTGGCTGTTATGTGTGCTGCCCCCTGCAGGATCATGAGGGAACAGCCCAGCGTGGTGCTGAGCGTGGCCCACACGGTGGCCATCCGCATGTCTGCCTTTGTCAGGCAGATGGACTTTGCCATTGACTGGATGGCTGTTGAAGCTGGCAGAGCTCTCTACAGGTATTCTCCCTGGATGATCTTTATAGTTCTCGTCACATTTGTGTTAGGCTTTTTATTTACAGTGGATACTGTAATAAGCTAGTTTTCTCCTTTTTCTTTTCTGTAGACAAGATGACCAGTCCGACTGCACCTACATAGTTTTGAATGGACGTTTACGTTCAGTCATTCGCAAGGCAAATGGAAAGAAAGAGCTGGTCGGAGAATATGGTAGAGGAGACCTCATTGGTGTGGTGAGAACACTTTCTTCTGCCTGTGTGTAAAGAAATCTGAATTAAAAGAACTTTATTTATTTACTTTTTGATGTATTGATTGATTGATTCTGGTGGCCAGATCATTCCCACACTCAGTCTTTCATAATAAGTCTTCTTCTGTTATTTATTCTGTGAAATTCTGATTTCCTCAAGGTGATATTTTTAGCTTGTTGTTAAGCGTTTTAATTGTTTATTATTAATTTGCTACAAGGTTTGTGTCCTGGCTTGTGTTTTAGGTGGAGGCCTTAACCAAGCAGCCGAGAGCCACCACTGTTCATGCTGTAAGAGACACAGAACTGGTTAAACTGCCCGAGGGAACATTAAACAACATCAAAAGACGATATCCACAGGTGGTAACAAGGTTAATCCACTTGTTGGGCCAGAAGATTCTGGGAAACCTACAGCAGGGTCGTGGACCATTCTCAGGTAAGAAAGATGATGCTGAGAAGTTAATCTTCAAATGACTAAACTTGTTCACAGTTTCTCTCTGCCCTTAGCTTTAAGCCTTTGGTTCACATACTGCTCTGTGTTGTAGGTTCAGCCCTCAGTTTGCCCAGTATGGCAACCAGTGCTGATGTTACTAACCCTGCTAGCAACCTGTCAACTGTGGCGGTGCTACCGGTCGGTGATGAAGTGCCCATCAATGCCTTCAACTTGGAGCTTAGCCATGCCCTCAGTGCCATAGGTAGGCTCACTGGGATTGTGCATTTGAAGACATGCATACAATGTCTCCACTCTTTTCTGTATTATTTAATGTGTTTCTGCCTCTGTATGATACTTGTAGGGCCCACTCTACTTCTAACCAGTGACATAATCAGAGAGCGCCTGGGTGCTTCTGCTTTGGACAGGTCTGTCTAATAATCATTTCAGTCAAAATTTCCACCGTCAAAAAAGGCAACAAAAAAAAGATTTCCTACATTTCTCCATTTAAGTTGCTTTGGTTGCTATTTATTCTACTAATTATATCCCTGTCTGTTTTCTGAGCACTATGGTCTTTTTTTCTATTACATGCAGTCGTTCTTTTGCAGACATCAAACCATTGCTTTCTATTCCTCTCAGAGACTGTTTCTCAGCATCTCATTCCCACCTCATCTCCTCATTCTTGTTTTCGTCTCTCTAATTTCAGTATCCATGAGTATCGTCTCTCTGGCTGGCTTTCCCAGCAGGAGGACATCAATCGGATTGTCCTATACCAGACGGACAACAGCATGACTCCGTGGACCCAGCGCTGCATTCGTCAGGCTGACTGCATCCTCATTGTTGGACTGGGAGATCAGGAACCCACGCTGGGAGAAGTACGTGTGTGGAGGCGAGGACCTTAGAAAGTAGGTGTGTAACGGCAGCAACTGAGCTTTTACTCTGTTTCTCTTCATCTCGTTCCCTCTAGTTGGAGCAGATGCTGGAGAACACGGCAGTGCGAGCTCTGAAGCAGCTGGTCCTCCTGCACAGAGAGGACGGGCCTGGTCCATCCAGGACAGTCGAGTGGCTCAACATGCGCAGCTGGTGCTCTGGGCATTTGCACCTCAAGTGTCCTCGTCGGGTCTTCTCAAGACGTAGTCCCAGCAGACTGGTATTAAGACAACTTCTACGTAATTTATAGTAATTTTCTGTTGGGTCACTGTATAATGTAGATTTATGTTTTTTTTGCTGATTTTAATGTATTTTCATGTGTATGTTGGATGTCTGTGCAGAGGGAGGTGTATGAGAAGGTGTTTCAGAAGACGGCAGACAGACACAGTGACTTCTCTCGGCTGGCCCGAGTCCTGACTGGAAACAGCATTGCTCTTGTCCTGGGAGGAGGTGGAGCTAGGTGAGCAAAGTTGATGAGCCTGGAGCTGCAAAAAGCTGCACAAATGTGCTCAGATACACTCAACAGCCATTCTCTTCACTACTGTATGTGGTATCGTGTGGAATGGCTGTTAACATGAAAAATGCCATGCTACAAATGTACAAAGTGAGTCGACATAAGCGAAATGTGTTGCGATAGTTTAAAAAAAAAAAAAAAAAGATTATCATTGACTCATTCTGTTGTGCATTTGAATTTCACCAAACATATTTGCATTTCTTCATGCAGAGGCTGCTCACATGTGGGTGTGATAAAATCTATGGAGGAAGCTGGGATTCCTATTGACATAGTGGGTGGGACATCGATTGGCTCCTTCATCGGTGCACTGTACGCTGAGGAGAGGAGTGCCGTGCGAACCAAACAGAGGGCCAGGGAGTGGTCCAAGGTACAGTCTTTTCTTCATAACACAAAGCTGTTGATAGGTTTACAGTTAAGATTAAAAATACACCCAGCAACACTGAGTTTCACATTTGGAAAACCTTCAGACAGGAACTGCCTGTTAGCTAATGTAGGGGGAAAAGAGGAACATTAGTTTCAAACAACAGCTGGAGAGTTCCTTGTTTGAATTCTTTGTGCAGTTTTCATGTTGCATTGTTTTTCTCAGAATAATCAGGTTTCCTTACAAAGTTGAAAGAACATGCAATTTAGATTAATTGGTGATTCTACCAAGAGTACCAGGAGTGAGTGTGTGTGGCTCACGACCAGTCCAGGATGTACCCCTGCCAGGGTTAATAGACTTGTATAATAATTTCACTGTTTCTTATTTCTCTGTCTTTTGTTAGGCAATGAATTCAGTCTTTAAGACAGTCCTGGACCTCACCTATCCTATTACCTCCATGTTCTCTGGTTCTGCCTTCAACACCAGCATCTATAAAGTATTCCAGGACAAGCAAGTAGAGGTGAGGCCTGTGTTTATGAAACAGCCATCAGGGCACTAATGATGTAGTTTGTCACACTGAAGTGCTACGTGTCCCCAGGACCTGTGGCTTCCATACTTCAATGTTACCACTGACATCACAGCCTCATCCATGCGTGTTCATCAGGATGGTGAGTGACCACTGATCTGACAGGAGAGGCCACCACGCCTCTTTAATGATATTTCTGTTTTGATAATTGCAATATTCTTTTAAGGTTTAGAAAAGCTCCAAGCAATACATTGTATGTACTTTCACATGCCTTGTCTTTGCCAGACCTATTTTGTCAGCACACGTAAACTTCAACCAAAAGCAAATCACTAAGCTTTTTTCAGTGTTTAATACAACAAATCTAACTACACTGCTTGAAAAACTAATTTGGGAAATTGGAAATTGCATTAATATGTTTTAACTGCATTTAGACAGTGAATATACTCTGCTCAGTCATTTAAAAGCACCTTAATATCTTTTATATCTCTCCTGAAATCTGTAACTATATAGGCATGATATAAAGTAATACAGAAAAAAAGGCCACTGATGCTGATGCTGATGCTAATGCTAATGCTACAGCAGCTGCACTGCATGTTTGCAGAGCTGTGTGAACTCATAGCCACTTTAATTTGGATTATAGACTCCATGCATGCCAAATGAAAGTAAATAGTAAGTACAATAACTAAATAAATACAATAAAATAGTAAATCCTTATTTGTATAGCAGTTACAGTTTTGCAAGATGCTTTACAGAGTAGACTATGCAGGTTTAGATTTTTAGTCATCCAGGTCATGGTCTTCCTCACAGGCAACTGGACATGTTTTTCTATGAATTGGTTAAGTTAAATTGCCTTTGTTTTAGGCCTTTAAGATGTCCAGAAAGGAGCAATATGATCAAACTAATATAAAAAAAAGTCTTATACACATATAAGGTCTATAAAAAATATAAGGTATATAAAAAATAGTAAGAAAATAAGCTTATTAACACTGACCTTAAACAATGATCAGGGCTCTCAGTGGTCATGACAGAACATACAGAGTTAATAAGTCTTACATATACAGTATTTAGGGGTAAGAGCATTGGAGGAACTGAGAAGGTTTTGAAATCACTGTGAAATCGTACAGGAAGCCAGTGAAGAGCAGAGAAGTGTTATGTTATAATCCCTCTGTTATGAATCTAGCTGTGACATTTTAGACCAAGTGGATGTGGAGGGTCGTGTTCTGTTCTGAGATAAAAATGTAAAAAAAAAAAAAGACAAATACAAAGTCAAGTTCATTTTAAATACAAACCCACCTATTTTTAGCATTCAGTGAACAAATAAAGAAAACAGAAGAAACAACTAAATTTGATAATGTTTAGTTCATGGGGGTTAGAAGGAGATTTAACATAACATGTATTAGAAAAGAAAAAGTTCTTAATTTACTGTGCTTGTGCCTGTATTAATGAACATGTGACTTGCATAAAACGCATCATGACTGACATGAGTAGATCTCTGTAGTCTGAAATGCCTCCTTTGCCATAACCTCTTCAAATCCAGTGGCAAAACATCTGTAAATAGTACGCTAATGGTAACATATAATTGTCCGTATTGCACCTAAAATTTAGACATTTGTATTTTCATTGTAAGTTTTAATTCAAGCATTTGCTGGATTTGAACAGTTTATATGTTTTCGGCCCTGAAACCTGCAGGGAAGCACCAGATACTGATGTTTGCATCTTTGCATGTGTATGGACTAACTGCTGGAGCAAAGCATCGTCCTCTCTCTGTTTCATCATAGTTTGTTCTTTCTTTCTTTCTGTCTGTCTTTCTTTCTTTCTTTTTTTCTGTCTTTCTTTCTTTCAAACTACTCATCTTCTTCCTTGTAACTTACTAAACTGATGAATCTGTAGATTTTTTTTTCATTGTTTTTTGTTTTTGTCTCCATTAAATTTGTGTTTAAATTCCAAGATTATAATTTAGACATGAACTTGGCAGTAATGCCCAGCTTCTTAGAGTTTACTCTGTAGACATAATAACCTCTGTAGCTGCTTCTCCCAAAGCGCTGAATCCCCTCCCGTATCCATGTCAACATGTAGGATCCAGAACACTTCACTTTGACTCTTTACCATCTTACCTTTTAATAACATCCCATGTGGCTTCCATCATTTCTTTACCTCCATTCTCTGCTTTCCATAGTTTTTTTGTTTGTTTTTTCCATGATTTTTATAGCTTGGTGTAATTCAGAAAATGGCTATATGATTCCAGAAATTACAGTGAATAGTAAAAGAAAAGTTACTTTGAAGATTTTAGATGCAAAGTCTTGTGGGTTTGTATTACTTCCCTTTGTGTCTACCAGGGTTTGACATTAGTATGGAACTACACCGACGTTGAAGTTTTCTCAACATTCTACAATCCAGTGTTAAGTCCAGGTCCACTAGTCAAAAATGACCATGGTCTGCATTCTCTCCGACTCTCACTTTCTGTCTCTTTCACACATTTGCTCCCCCCCTCCCCCCAAGTTTCTCTCTGTTTGTCTCTCTCCCACCTTGCCTGTTTGAATCTGTCATCTAACAACACTAATTAAGTTTTTTAAATAAACTTAAACTACAAATCAGTCAAAATGCAAAAGCACTGGATCAAGGCCACTGGTCTCATCTAGTCCACTTCAGTAGTTGCCACACTCAAATTTTGAATATACCGATGATACACTTTGTTCCTCACAGACATGCTGATATTTATTCTGAATCCTGTCACCTTTCATAGCCGCTATATAGTTGAATTTGATTGGTGGTATAGCAGACTTGCATTCCAAAACTTCTTTTCTATGATTTGGTCTCATTTTATGAACTTTTAACATCCGTTTTTAGGTGGCGGGTATGAGTAAGTTAAAATTGTTGAGGCTGTACCTCCCTTCTTTCTCTACTTTGCTCCCTGGAGCTTCTTGCATTCTTCTTCACTATTCTACAGGCGTTTCTTCTTCTCCGTTTCTTTCATTCTTCTTTATTTCTTTCTCTGTCCTCATTTTCTTTTTCCATCTGTGACATGGAGTCCGGCTCATATTTGATGTGTTCCTACTTCTCCATCTCCATCTCCTGACAGGTTGCGTCTGGCGCTATGTTAGAGCCAGCGCCTCCTACACCCCCTATTTACCTCCCCTGTGCGACCCCAAGGATGGCCACTTGCTTGTGGATGGTTGCTATGTTAACAATGTCCCAGGTCAGAGTTTAAACAACCGCTCACCAAAAACCTCCCTCTCCTTGTCCCCAAGTCTACAACGAACCACTTGGCTACCCTCCTCTTCTTTCGTCCCAATTTCGCTCTTGTAACTAACCCCACCATGACCACTTGGACATAGGGAGTCCATGGTTTGGAAGGAAAGACTTAATTCAACACACATCTTAAGAATTATGTGATTAGTACCTCCAGTTTTACTAAATTATGCACATCTTATCAATGCTGTTATTCACTCACACAGCACTTCCAGTTCGATTGATGACACCTGTGAATACAATCCAGTGGCCCTCTCTTTCCCCCTTGAATTTGAGATGTTATCTTTGCATGTCTGGACACCTATGGGTCACAATGAGATGCATGATCATCAGGTCTCTTAAGGCCACATATACTCAGCCCCATATGCTGAAATGCATTCTTCTCTCATAAACCTCTGGGTGTGGCTTGTTGAAAGCTGATGTCCTCATGCGCCATCACTTATATGTTTTTACAAAGACACTAATTTGCAGGTAGCCAAGGTTAATTGATTTACATCTTGCTTGAATTCATCAGTTGAATTGTCAGATCAAGCTCAGGCATAGAGAATAGAGAGTTGTGCTTGGTTTTTGATAACAAAGATCAAAGGCAATGCTTGTGCTTTACTTGAGGTAGTGAAGGCCTGAGCCGTGTCAACACCACATCTGCATCGTACATCTTCTGCTGCTGTGGATCACTGTGCATTTTGGTGGACATAAATTCTGTCTGTCCTGTGGACTGAACTGCGGCTTGTTTCCCGTGAGGTTGTCCTGCTCCTGTTTCATTTCAGTCATTTCTGCTAGAAAACATATTCAATCTCTCCTACCCAGCTGCTGTCTGCTCCCCTGGCTTTGCTTTCATTTACGCGCATGCCAGTGTGTTAGATACAGCGGGCCTATCTATATATTTTTCATAAATATATATTGATGGCGTATATTTCTTTTTTCCCTTTTGTTCTTTTTGAATTATTTGGAAATGTGTGTTCTGGATCCTGCTGTTGCACATGTAAACTCCCTACACGATCAAACAAACAAGCCCTTTAAAGTTTTTATTACTCTAGAGTGAGCAAGTAGACATCTGTAGGTAATAATCCTGCTAAAGACATGTAAAGTCATATAGTTCAGCTGTAGCATTCATACAGTATGTACTCCATGCACATTGGCACCCCTGATTTTTCTTTGTGGTGCTACTTATCCTTCCAACCCATGCAGCTTCTGGCCTGCTCCTGCCCCCTGCTGGCTGTGAGCTGTAATGCAGGACTGGATAGGCTGGTTGCTTCTCTGCCATGTTCACGGTGAAAGATCTCCAAACCTTGTCACATCCACATCTCCTGCTGCTCCATTTCTAGACACATGACAATAAAAGGCTCAGTTTGGCTTCTGCTTTCTGCTGCTGCTTCAGCTCCAGCTGATGATTGTTCAATTTCTTTATCAGATAGAATATTTTGCATGAACTTAGGCAAGGAATAAACACACATGATCCAACCAAGAAAGCAAACTGTTGATGTGACATAGTTTGGAGATTAAAACAATGTTTACATTTACCTTTTGCACAAGTCACGCAGAGTCATTGTGCAAGGTAATGAGGTTGACAGTGGTGTAAAACCTAGTGTAAAGGTAAGCAGCACAACAGTCCCAACCTTTATGGGGATCGGCTGCCTTTGGCTGACTTCTCTCGAGTGTTTGGATTGCGGTCTGTGTCGACACTAATCTGAAACTTTTAGCAAACATTATTCAGATGTTATTCCCCCCTCCCTCCTTCCCTCCCTGGTGTGCCAGGCTCTCTGTGGCGCTATGTGCGGGCGAGCATGACCCTCTCAGGGTACCTGCCGCCTCTCTGCGACCCCAAAGATGGCAACTTGCTAATGGATGGTGGCTACATCAACAACCTGCCAGGCAAGTACAGGTGGCATCTACCTCCAGGAAGCCCCTGCCCTCTCCCCCACAACATACTGTACGGTTCTCAGTGTTCTTATAGTTCCCAACTCCTGTGTCCCAAAGGAGAGGGAGTGATGTATTGGGGGGGTAATTAAGTTGTTAATGATTACATGCCAGGTAAGTGAGGAGATGTGGGGTTAACGTTAATGGAGGGAAGTCCTGTGGTTGTGCTGAGTTTTCCCCATCTGAATATTGAGTAAGTGCAGAATTCTAATCGGACTGTTAATCTCTAGAGAAATTGAACAAACTGTACTTTGCTTTTCAGAACCAACTAATTTGGATCCAGATTCTTCATTTACTTCAACTCCACAAAGATTAATTAAATTTAGGGTTGTAGTTTTTACACAGTCTCATTGACAGATGGTGGAATGGTAAAAACTGAATTTACTAAATTATTCTTGTTTTCAAGATGGAAAAAGTCAGCATAAGTCATTTTTATGTCTTGTTTTGTCTTTATGTTGTGTATGTCTTATGTCTTATTATTGGTCAAACAGCCTGGTGTCAGATTGGTTGGAATGATAGGAGGGATTTACCACCCACTTCATATTTTTGGGGGATGGTTGGGGGGCAATATTAACCCTGACAATAAAAGTATAGTGTCACTCTGCATTTATTTTTAACAATGTGATACACCAGTCTGTTTTGAGATCAATATCTGTTTCTTTTGACATTTAAAAAAATGAAAAAGCTTCTTTTGAAGAGTTGGGCGATATTGTTTATTTATGTACTTTTAGTGGAATTATACCGTCATTGTTGGATCCCATCCTGAAGCATTCTACAAGGTTCTGTCTTGAAGTTCAGTTGTAATTTAAAGTTTAGGTATCACACGTATGGTTATGTTGACCTCATGTCTGTCAGAGCTGAGCAACACTACTGGCTGGATTTTCAGCATGACATGGCATAAATTTGCCACATCATTATATAATCCAGTTTAAGCCCTGACTGTATTATATCTATGTCGCCAATCTCTGCACTTCTGTTTGTCACACTTAAGTGTGCACTTATCTTTCTTGAAGAATGGTGTGTGCTTAAACTGAGGGGAGGAACAGTTTATTTTCATCTTCAGACCATTAAATCACTCTACATTAGTTGAAAGCATTTGAGGTGGCACCATGCCAGATGTACATGTTCTTGTAAAGTGTTTACAAAGCTAAACTTAAGTATTCTGTTTTCATTTTAAGTTGTGGTATGCAGATGAGAACTCCCCTGAGTCTTGATGCGGCACAGCTCCATTTCACAAACGGAAATCGTGCCTCACTACGTAACTGGTGATACTGTTTTCTGAGGTTTGTGAAATGTGAAGCTTTTTGGTCTCAAAGCTAAAGGGAGCCTTCTTAAATCAACATCCTTTATTTAAATTGTATTAACCTGTGTGCTCTCTGGATATTCTGTGCTGGATCAGCTGCTTTTTATAGTTGTTCTTGGCACACTGCTTCAGCACTTTGGATTTGTGGGATATCTTCCTGTTATGATCTGTGAATAGGCTCAACACCACAAAAATGCTCTCTGTCCCAAGGCTCATGTGTCTAAAACTAAGTAGTCGATGAGAAAGGTCTTGACTTCAGGGCCTGCTCTTGGTTGGCCAGGATAGTATACAATTTTGTTTTTCTAAATTTCAGTGTTATTGCTTACTAATGGCCATAAGTGCTCTGGATCGTCAGCCTTAGCAGAATATTTTTGTGGTGTAAGTCAATTGGAGCGTTGTGGCTTCTTGATCCTGAAACAAGCTTAATAACACAGGATTCTTTGTCTTATTCTCTTATGCTGCTGGATTTTGTCACACTGTATCTGTCCTTTCGTGCGGTTGTGTGTATGGCTGTGAATACTGGTGTTACACATCCAACAGCGGACATTGCAAGGAACATGGGTGCCAGAACCGTCATTGCTATCGATGTGGGTAGCCAAGATGAGACTGACCTTTGTAACTATGGCGACTGCCTGTCTGGCTGGTGGTTGCTGTGGAAACGAATCAATCCCTGGGCAGAGAAAGTGAAGGTACAGTACAAGTTGGCAACAGAAGGCTCTGGAAACTACTGATAACTTGAACAGAAGACTGCTGCATTGGAATTTTTAAATATGTTTGACTGTAGAGTCAGCTGACAATATCTCTATGACAAATTCTGGTGCTCTGTGGTCGAATGTATATGTAATAACACAATAACCACTCTCACAGGTGCCAGACATGGCAGAGATCCAGTCACGGCTGGCATATGTGTCCTGTGTGCGACAGTTAGAGGTGGTGAAGAAGAGCGCTTACTGCGAGTACATCAGACCGCCGATTGACCGCTTCAAGACCATGGACTTTGGCAAGTTTGATGAGATCTATGTAAGTCACTTTCTGAATATGAAAGGCTTTTAAATGTTTATTATTATTAGGCTCTCTGTCAAAACTGTCTTGTTCACTTACACATATGTGAAACGTGTAAATCCACTGTCTTTCAAATATAAATAAGGACAAATATCGTGTCTCGTAGTCTTATGAACTGCTGGTATTTGGTGACTCATATTTATTTCTTTATTTTATAATATTTCATATCGTAGCTAATGATATCTGTAATGCAGGCCCTGCACCTCCATATCTATGTGTTCAGTTTAAATAATATAAAGTAACACAATAAAGTGACACAGAAGATGTCTCAGAAAGTCTGTAGCTCTCCCTAATCTGCCTTGTGTTCCAGGATGTGGGCTTCCAGCACGGCAAGCTGTTGTTCACCGGCTGGGCTCGAGGTGACATTATCGAGAACATGTTGAAAGATCACCGTTCAGCTGACTACAATGACAGCAAGAGAAATGATGTGAGGAGGCCTCATGCACACACATGTGTGATGTATATCATAAATGTTCTCTGTCAAAGATATCACTTCAATCTGTAATAAAACTGATTTCTTTTCTCTCAGACCTGTACATGTCCGGGAGCAGACTTCACTGACCTTGCAGAGATTGTTTCCAGGATAGAGCCTGTTCAGAGCTACGTAGCTACAGAAGGTGAATAATACTGTACTATAATACTTAATTTGCTTATTAAAATCGCGACAGAATTCTTTTCATGCAAGAATTTCTTTTTAAATATTGCACCCTTAAATGCAGAGGTTATAAACCTCACAAGCTCTAGATACAGCGTTCATATTTACTCAATTTCCATTTACCCTTTGAGGTCAAGTCAGACTTTAACAATGTAATAAATAAGGAGTCTTGAAAAGCAGTAGGGGATGTCTCTGATATTTTATGACTGCTATCTGCACTGCGTAGTTCAGTCTATAAATTCACTCTGTAATATGTCCTTTAAATCTTTCTGTTCAGCGGAGGAGTCAGATTGTCTGACAGAGTATGAGGAAGACGGGATGGATACAGTGAGAGAGGAAGAGGGAGAAGAGGAGGAGGATGAGGCAGAAGACCCTGAAGACCACTCCCCTGGAGAGTGGGGACAGAATGGAATCTTTCAGACTGTGAGCGCAAACAAAAATAGAGCCAAGTACACTTATTCTGCTTCCACTGAAATTATGGGGATAGGTAGTAGCCAGATTGCTAATCAGATACACTTTGATTAGCAACGTGATCATCCAGCCTTGAGATTACTGTGTTGGGAATTGGGCACTGTACAGGTGAAGTAAACTGGACTGAATCAGCTAGTGTGACTACCTCAAAAGCAGCTGATTGACAGTTCACCATTAAGGAGCATTTAGGACTGTTACACAATACCATACCAGACCATCTTTATTTATAAAGCACTTTCACACAACCACAGTCGAAACAAAGTGCTGTACATGGGGAGGACAATTTTAAAACATAAGACATAGACACAGGTGAGACAATACAACACAGCTAAAACAGGAATAAAAAGAAACTAAAAAACAAGATAAATAAATCAGTAATCACGAACAGGACAAGTAGAATTAAATCAATGTCTCATGCTGGGTTGAAAGCCAGTGAGTAAAAGTAGCTTTTCAGATGTGTTTTATAAGTGGACACAGAAGAAGCCTGTCGGATATCTAAGGGCAGACTGGTCCACATCTTAGGGGCAGCAACTGAAAAAGCTCTGTCCCCTCTGAGCTTCCGCTTCGATTTTGGAGCAGCTGATCTGCTGAGCTGAGTGATGGAGCAGGAACGTACGCTGAAGCAGCTCTGTGAGGTAGGGCGGAGCAAGACCATGTAACGACTTAAAAACAAATGAGAGAAGCTTAAAATGAACTCTAAAACTTTAAAATGAACTCTCAGGAAGCCAGTGAAGTGAAGCCAGGATGGGTGTTATGCTCTCTCTGATAGTCGTACCAGTTAAAAGACGTGCAGCTGCGTTCTGA
Source organism: Arrhamphus sclerolepis (assembly GCA_037176975.1). NCBI lineage: Eukaryota > Metazoa > Chordata > Actinopteri > Beloniformes > Hemiramphidae > Arrhamphus > Arrhamphus sclerolepis. Next base: position 16,503,677 of record JBAMYA010000001.1, on the reverse strand, counting down.
ACCAGCTGGAGACGTGAAAGAGACGACTGGCTAACTCCAAGATAGAGAGAATTACAGTAATCCAGCCGGGATGTAATGAAGGCTGGATTACAGTCTCAAAGTGCTCTCTAGAAACAACAGATTTCACTTTCGCCAGCTGCCTGAGATGGAAAAAGCTGATCCTCACAACATTTGCAATTTGATGGTCCAGCTTAAAATCCCTGTCCATCTGAAAGCCCAGGTTGGTGACTGTGGGCCTACGATGCAGTGCCAAGGGGCACAGGTCTATGGGGGGCACTCACAGGAGCCACTGGGACCAAACACCATCACTTCAGTTTTTTTGTCGTTAAAATTTAAGAAGTTAAGGACCATCCAGGATTTGACATCATTGAGACATTCAAGTAGGGATCTCATTGAGTAGTTGTCCTTTCATTTCAACGGTACATAAATGTGTCTGTCATCAGCATAGCAATGAAAAGAGATACTTTCTGAGAATAGAGCCCAGGGGAAGTAAATAAAGAGAGAAAAGCAGGGGCTCTAAGACTGAGCCCTGTGGAACTCCACATACCAGAGGAGCGGAGGAAGATTCAGAATCCAAAATATTTATGCTAAAGGCTCTATCTGACAGATATGACCTTAACCCGTGCAGAGCAGAACCACAGATGCCCACAAGATGCTGTAAATGATATAATAAAATGTTGTGGTCCACTGTATCGAAAGCTGCAGTTAAGTCAAGCAGGACAAGAATCACATGATCGCCAGAATCTGATGCTACAAGGATGTCATTAAAAACTCTTAGTAAAGCTGATTCTGTGATATGAAGGGTTTTGAAACCCGACTGGAAGACCTCCATGATATTATGCTCATCCAGAAATGGTTTTAATTCAGCAAAAACAACCTTTTCCAGGATTTTGGAAATGAATGGTAGTTTGTATATAGGTCTATAGTTGGCCAACACAGAGGGATCCAGACCAGATTTCTTAATTAATGGTTGCACAACTGTGTGTTTAAAATCCACAGGGACCACACCAGAAGACAGACTGGTGTTGATAATGGCAAGAACTGACCGGCTTATATTTGGAAAAACCTCTTTAAAAAACTTAGGAGGAACAGCATCATGGGGAGAACCTGAGGGCTTAATGTGGTCTACCACCTTCTCTAACATTGACATAGTCACAGGTTCAAACTGATCAAAGACAGCAGAACAAGAAACAAGAACAGAAGGGTCAGAGGCAGAAGCTGAGATCAGAGCCCTCATGGTGGCGACCTTATCAATAAAAAGGTTCAGAAAATTTTCACATAACTCAGAAGAGGGTTCCAAACTGGTGGTTTGAGGGGCATTCAGAACAGAGTCAGTGGTTTTAAATAAAACCTGTTGGTTTTGACGATTTGATAAAATAATGTATGTAAATTAGGGTTAGGGTCTTTTGGCCTCTTTAACAGTTTTCTGGTAATGACTCCAGCAGTCTTTTAAAATATCCAGAGACAATATCAAGGAGAGAATCAGCAATGATCTTGGAGAAGCAATTGTCCAATCCATCTGGGAAGGGTTGTAAGGCCAATTCCAAGTAATTTGGACTCATTTCACCATGAGGGAACATTTTTTAAGGCACTCAAGTAGGGAATTAAAACTTATTGACAATACAAAAAAAAAAAAAGTATGGTTTCTTTGTGAGGGTAGTTAGGGGGTTCCGAACTGCATTTGAACAAACCACAAGACTTTTGGAGCAATGTCCTTTGGACAGACCAAACTGAGGCGACTGAGATGTCTGGTGAAAGCCAAACAGCATAGCAGAACAAACCCATCTCACCAACTGTCAAGTGCAGTGGTGGAGGGGTGATGAACTGGGATCGTTGTAGTCATCCAGTCAACCATGAACTCCAGTACACCAAAGTACCCTGCAGCTGATTACTTCAGATAACTGCTGCCGAAGCCCACTAAGCTAATAAGTACCTGTATTCTTTATACACTATTTCTGTATTTTGGGATTTCTATGGGACATTTTTAAAAGCCACATAGAAATCCATGCTCATAAATCTTTTGCTTCATTTAAACTGGAGAAATCATACTGCATTGGTTGCACTTTTCCCACCACTCATTTTTGCATAGAAATCATAGCATACTACATACTGGTTATCTTATTCGAAAAGGAAACTGTGCTATTCTGTTGAATAACTATTTTGCAATATGTAGATAGAAGAACACTTGAGGAGCGAATGGAAACCTTGAGATTCCATGTGTTCAAATAACACTGTCTTTTGCCCTGCAGGATGAGGAGAAATCTGTGAGGCAACGCAGGAAACTTACCAGCGACTCCAACACTTCTGAAGTCTCAGACTGCTAGCAGTGGGCTTTGGGACAGAGGCACAAAAACAACAATTAACTTCTAGGTTCATAAACTGTCGAGGCTCCAGATGCGCACCCTATACTCAGCAACTTCTGAAATAATGTTTATTTTTCTGGAGAATCGCTTCTCATTGACAAAGGTGTTGAATAGGTTGGCTTGAGTGGCTTTTCCTGTGATGTACATGATGAGGATTTAACTTCCCACTTTTTTATTTATCACCAACAAACCAAACTGATCCTATGTCAGAATCCATTCCACAACAAATGACTGACTTTCTGAACTTTATTTGAGGTCATAAAATTCCATTTGTTTCTCTAATGTCAGTACAACTGTACTCCATCGTTATAGAAGGGTCGTGGTCTTCATGTGTTTTGTAAACTTGCTTGTTAACTTGACTGGTAGCAAGACACTGGAAGGAAAAGTAAGGAGGGCAGACAGTAGGTACTCAGAGTTATTAAAGTTTATAGTTTGGTAGAAGATGTTGTAGAAAGAATTGTTGAACGAACAAAGGCTGGGTCCCAGTACACACCTGGACAAAATTGTTGGGTACCTTCCACTGAAGAAAGAAAAACCCACGATGGTCACAGAAATAACTTGAACCACTTTTCAGTAATTTATTTCTTGCTACTTTTGTCAACAGAATCATTAAAAAAAAACAAAAGAAAAACGAAACCTCATGAAAGTGGCCAAGAACAAAATAACGGTACCCTCAACTTAATATTATGTTGCACAATCTTTTGAGATAATCACTGCAATCAAATGATTTCTGTGGCTCACTGGGAGTTCTGCACATGTCCACAGGTACTTTAGCCTGCTCCTCATGAGCAAAGTGCTCCAGCTGTTTCAGGTCTGAAGCTTCCTTCTCCAGACCGACTAACAGACTTTAATGGAAGAGTACCAACAGTTTTGTCTATGTAGGTATGCAGGCAGACCAGAATTAAATCGAATTAGGATTAAGTTATATTTCAACAGAAAATCTGTGGCCAAGGAAAGACTGGTGATTTCATGGGTGGGTCCGTGTTGGTTTTATTTATTTATAGTTGCACTCCGTAGAGTGAAATAGAAGTACTGTACTGTAGGTAGATTAAAGTAAAATAGGTGGGAAAAGCTGTAATGGAAAAGAGGGCGAATGAGACGATGTAGGTGAGCGGGTGAGAACATCAATAGGTGCTTGAAATTTTGTGTTTTGTTTGAGGTGACTCGTGATTAAGATGATGCCTTCTCAACCACTGTTCACGCCGCGCAGCGAACGTGATTATGATCATGTCGTATCACAGACTGACACTAAACAGCAAACACTTGTTCCTGCCTCTGTTTGCACGTGGTCCCACGTTACCTGAGAATAAACGAAACAAAACTCCACAAGAATGACAAGGTGTGTTTCAGAATAAAGTGAAGACTGTGGACCAGTATATACATATATATATATATATATATATGTATATATATATATATATATATATATATATATATATATATATGTATGTATGTATGTATATATATGGTGTGGAGA
>JBAMYA010000001.1:16484006-16499737 GCA_037176975.1 Arrhamphus sclerolepis | reverse complement strand
CACTGTAGAGCACTGTGTTAACTCTGATTCCCAATACTGTTGCAGTGGTCTGGTGTTAAATAGTAGCGGATACCTACTACTCAAATACCTTCAACTTTCTTCCTAAAATAATGATCTGGAGCAAGATGGCAGATTTGACCCTGACCTCTCAAATTATAGGAATTTTAATCAAGGGAGTTATTTATATTGACCTGATTTGATTCCCTGCCATTGTAGTGGGTCACTGCTTTGTGTCAGTGTCAGATCACCTCTTTCCTGTTTATCACCAAGTTCAAGATTACCGCAAAAGAAACAGCCATGACTGAGATTTTAAAGGTCACCATGTGCTCAGAAATGTTGTCAATGAGCTACAGCAAACCTACGAAGGTAAAAAAACAATAATAATAATAAATAAATAAAAAAATTCAAGGAGAAATTATGCTTACTTAACAGAAGTAACACATGTAGCATGGTCATACAGATGTGCAGGTATCACCACCAGTCCCCTCTGTAGGTAGAAAGACCCATTCAGGAGGAGTGGTCATTGCTCTACCTTTGGCTTCTCTGATCATCATCCTCAGAATCTCTGGGGTCCATGAAACTCTTCGGTGTACACCACTTCTCTCATTAGTGCATGCCAGGCTGCTAGTTGCTGTGGCTGAATCCAGGGCATGTCAGGAGCCATGTCTAGGAGCCACTTGAACTGACAAGATGAGAATGAGGGGCCAGGGGCTGGCATATGGTGCTGATTAGCAGTCAAGTTTACAGGGGTTCTTCAACTACAGAACATAATCAGATCTACTCCCAGCATCTTGCCTACTGAACATCATGTCACACACATTGATTCCCCCAAGACTGCACCACGCCCTCACAGAAGAAATTATATTCCATTATTTTAAACTTCTGCCTCACAAAGTAACACTTAGATCACAGCATTTAAAGTGGGTCTTACTTTGCTAAACCTGTGCAAATATGTATTTTTTTTATGATTTTTCTAGTAAACAGGCCTTTTGGAATTAATGAAAATGAAAATCAAGTTTTCAGGCTTGCCCTGAGGGACCTTGTCAAATGTTGATGGATTTCTGTGTGCACTGACAAGTAAAAACTAATATCAAGAAAACAAGAAATCACAAAACTATTCTACATATTAATGAGTGATTTCAAAAACTCTATGCCTGGCTTGGATGTACCTCCCTGCCCACCAGGCACAGAGCACAACTCCCCTCAAACAAAACTTTCAGTGCCACAGTTGAAGCAGCAGCATCTGCCTCCTCATGTAGGCACTTATTAGGATCAAATTAAGTAGAAATGAATGGGATGATACATGACAGGGTGCAGATGTTCAAAGCTGCGGTGTGAAAATTTGAGGGCAGAAAACAGCTTAATGAATTCTGCATCTTACAGCAGGGGTGAGGCTCTGGGTTCATGGGTTAAAAAAAAAAGGCTAATTAAATTCTGATGCAGATGCACAAGAAAATAAATGTTTGTTGCTTGTTGCTCCCCTGTTTATCCATGGCACACTTAGGGACAGTGTTATGATTTGCAGTTAATCAGGCAATACAAGGGAGCAGTCTGCTCTTTTGTGATTTATGTATTAATACACTGGCATGTTAATATCCCTCACAAAGTGCTTTACACACCGACTGAGCTCTTCCTCAATGCTGGTGATCTTCAGAAACCATGTTTAACATGTTACACTTGTTTTCCCTCAGTGATTTTGATTCTTTGTAATACAATACATTTTAGGCATTTTAAAATCATTACATGACAAGTAGGGTAGTGAAGTGTTTCTGTACATTATTAGTATATATTACCATCCTTAAGGATTCTTCTTTGCAGAAACAACTGGGCAGAGAACAAGAAATAAAATAAAACTTGACTACTTGTTTCACGCCTCTACAGACCAGAGTAATCACAGTCAAAATCACCTTGATTCACAATAACAGTCATGGTGCCTTAATGGATGGATGAGGCAAAGTAACATCTAGTGACAAGCATTGCAGACAGAGATCAACTGAATATCTCTCACAGCACTCTTCCCTTCAAAGTGTGTCAGAAAGCCAGCGTGGCTGCCAAGCCCCACTTTAGAATCAGTGTATGGTTTCCTCTCAGAGCTGCTGTGGTAAGGTGGCAGAGGATGAGAAGAGGACATTCTCCTTCTTTCCATATAAATGGTTGTTTTAGACAGCACTAAATGATAGAAATTGGAACCTGAACTGAACTGAGTAGTTTTAATGTTGAAACATGACCAAACACTGAGTGAAAATAAATGTAAAAATGCACATTTGTATAAATATGGAGATATGGTGTTATGATTATCAATTATGGGTATTTATGACCAGACAGAAATCTCTGCATAATCAAGTTGCATGGATGAGAGAAGACAAGATGCTTCTCTACATCTAGAGGACCATGCTATCCCTCAGATATTGTTATCCTTTGGGATTTTTTCCAGAAGCTTCTGTTATTTTTGTGCTAATGCTTATATTTATTGTGATGTTCCATTTCAGTGGTCATTCACCATGATCTGCAATTTGCTGTCTGACCTCTTGCACTGGAATGGAAGTAAACTTCATGAAACCTAAGCGAGATTCAAGACTTTACTTTCAGTCTTACTTAGAGCTCTAGTCATAGAGACATGGATAAGTATGAATAATATCTCTCCACAACAATGGAACCACACTGTTGTTCAGGATCAAACAAGATGACAAAAGTAATTTCTTAATAAACTGAACCCACCCAGACAAACATTGTATTGCTACAACCTTGCCAGCCACTGTACGTGTTCCCATTTGTTAACACATATAGACACATACAGTATAGATCACTTGTATTCTATATGTACAAGATTTAAATGCAAGTGTAATGAGACACTGTTTATTCCTGGAAACAGGGTGAGGATGGGGACTCCATTGGCTTGGCTTGCTCCAACACATCCTGCAAATCTTCAATGAAATTGAAATTGAAATCTGAGAATTTTGGAGATTAACACCTCAGGCTCTTTACCTGAAAACTTTTTTTTCGCTATGCTGTTACTATGGGGAGGCAGGCGATCGCCATCAAGCACTCTTGTTGCCATAGAGGCCATAGTGTACTTGGGTGACAGCCATGTTTAATTGCATAGTGCATGTCAACATAACATCCACATTGTGGTGGTACATCTATCTATCTATCATTCTATCTATCATTCTATCTATCTATCTATCTATCTATCTATCTATCTATCTATCTATCTATCTATCTATCTATATGTGAACACCAACAATGACAAACACACCAGTTATTTGTAGAGCTTGGAGAGTTTAACTCTTTTTAAACAACTGTCTGCATATATAGCTATTAATGGTTAATGTATAATTTGGTAAAAGATTTTAAAGTTTAGATGAAATAAAAATAGAATAAAATAAACAAATAAACGAACGCCGATGAGCTGATGTCATGGCTCCTATCAGAGCAGCTTATCTACATAGCAACTTTATAAGATGATATTATGCACATGCCCATGTTAAAGAAAGTCATGTAATTCTGTTTGGAGATAGTATACTCTTAATTTCTGTCCTGAATCTTGAAGGTGACTTTTTCCAGCAAATGGTGAATGATGACATGTAAGAGCACCTGCGAAATAAACTGACCCAAAAATGGACCAGTGGGATGTTCACAAAATTTACAATATATTTTTTGATGATGACTGAATAAGCATCAGTAACAACACACATGTCCTAAACCCAACCACCTCATTCTAGTGAAAGTACAGGACATATATTTGCTTTTTCATGACCAAGAAATTGAAAAGTGGCACATGGTTGACTGTGACATGCCAACAGTGTGGATTTGGAAATGAGTTCAGTGACACCAGAAAAATACACTCTATGTACACTTGCACGTCTTCTGCTGAACATAACTGATGAAAGAGATTCCAGTATTATTTCTGTTTTGATTTTTGTTCATCCAAATGTTGTCTTATGGAAAAATAGGAGATGATTTATATATTTCTAAACTGATTGAAACAGATTGTGTGTTTGTGAAAGATGTAAGAATGTTCTGGGTAAATTTATTGACATATCTTTAAGGACATATCGTTCAAGGTTTATTTTCACTTGTTCAAAAAATTTGTGATGCATCAAAATGATGTTGGGGTTTTATATTTACAAGGGTTTTTGGGACTCATTCACAAAATCTTCACAAATCTGTGAGTGGATTTGCGCATAAATCACATACTTACTAAAAAGCTACTCCAGATTCACAGTAACATGCATCTTCATAAATGTGAATCTGTCACTGCTCACATTTTATGAATGAGGCCTGTTTGTCTTTAATCAATAGAATGAGTTATATTTGTTTGTTTTTGCTTTTTATTTTAGTACTAACATCTTTACCTTCTACTATTTTGATAGTTTTTGTCCGGTTTATTGGTCAACAAAGGAAGGTCTCTTGTATGACATAGAAATAAACACAAGATGCACCATTTTCAAGTCTCTCCTCAAATGAAGCTGGACTTCTTCTTGCCAAGAAGAAATAATGTGACGTGCTGGATGTCCTCCACTGTTGTCCTTTCTTAACTGAGCTGCATTCTACTTCCTTTGAGTTTATTGTTTGGAAACATTGTCATACATGTAAGATTTCATGCTGTAATGTAGCAGAAGCAGCTCCATCCATCTGGTAGTGGAAAAATGGCTTTAAAGGGACCTAGCATTTGTTATGCTTTATTTATTCTGCAAAAAAAAGCAAAAGAAATAAGACTAGTTGACATATAGTGTCTCTGGCCTGTTATTCTCAAGTGATACAGAAGCAATTTTATCCATTTTTGATGGAGAATTTTTTTCCTTACTCCACTCTGCTGATAAGAATGAGGATATTTTCTGTATCTATTATCCCAAAATGTCTTATCTCTAGAGTCCAAGCCTGCTCCTTCTGACCTCACGGCAGTGGAGGTCCTGCTGACTGACTTCCAGAATGTTTTCACGTCACTTTAAAGAGAATTAGTGAAGAACTTGTGGCATTAAGTGGTCTAAAATTAAATGAAAATCAGATACGAATTCATACCTTGTGAGAGGTGTAATAATGGATGCAGTGACAGGAAATGGATTCACTTGACCTGTGTGGAGAAGTTTTATTTGGTGGCAGCGTGCAAACGTTGAGCTGAGAACGTCAGCATGATGCCGTCCCTGAGCTGAATGACAAAGCAATGAAATTTTACATGCATTTAAAATACTGAAATATTCACACACATAATGATTTTGTAAATATTTATCAGTTTATTACAGTTAAAAAGATGTATATACATACAGAACATCACCAAACATGTCATCTTCACCCATTTGCAAAGTAGCACTTTGCAACTAGTTGGTTTCATAATAACTGTCTTACAATGGGGCGGCATTGATTAAGTTCATCATTTACAACCAAGCATGTAAATCAGTGTACGTCTGCTATTCTTCATTGACCAAATAACTCTTTAAGAAAAGCATATATCCAAAAGAGAACAACGTCAGGGAGCTTGGCAAGACAAACTGTTCATCTGCTATTCTAAAATCCAAGTTCCCACGGCCAACTTTATACATCTCAGACTGGGCGTTGGTCACTGAAGACTCACTTAGAGGTAGTCATGTCTGAATCCGCTCATCTGGTCAAGAGAGAAAAACTCTGCAGTTCACATCCGTTCAGTCCAACAACCCACATCCTTTGACTTATGTGAAAAAAAAAAAGAAAAGAAATGATTATCTGTCTTTACTGAGAAAATCAAATCAAAATTGTCATAAAGGTTCTTAGTGCGTGTAAGGCAGTCATGTAAATGTAAGGGGTACCATCAAAGGGTGGCTGAGCAGAATTTAGGTAGATATGAAGTGGGAAAGAGTGAACAGTTTCACATCAAAGAGACATTCCACCAAAAATCAGGTTTAAGTACAAGAGGTGGCGTTTTATGAAGCTGTGTGCTTTAATGACTTAAAACTGTACCTAGACTTGTACCTAAAAAGCTATAAGTGCTTCCTGAAAACTATCAATGCCTGCCTGATCTTTATAAACATGTAAAATAAGCATATCTTTTAAGTTTCAACAAGTGTAATTCATAATTATTCATTATCTGGAAGTATTATCACACTCACAAGAAAATATGATTCATGAGCCGAGAATATTTGGTGAAAATTGCCAAGTCTTCACAAAACAGCAATGCACATCAGTTTTGGTGGAATTCCCCTTTAATGCCAGAGACAAGTGAGATGCAAGCTAATGCACATAGACCTGGTAGCATAATGGCATTATCTTCCAATACACCCCTTTTTCTTATTTAAAAAAAAAAAAATTACATTACAGAGTCTGTAATACTGAGTCTAATGTAACATCAGATTACTATACAGAGTAAAAGAAAAATAAGACAGGAAACTAGAGCCAAATTTACATCCTAACAACCAATTGCTCCCATCAAGTACAGCCAGTGGCCATGGACACAAAGAATAGCCAAACACATAAAGAGACCAGTAAGGTTGCTCACCAATGTAGATTAAGTAGGATAGGCATCGCAGTGCAATGCTTTAACAACCTTTGCAATATACAAAAAGGGAGCATCTGCAGATACACCAAGTAGCCACTAAGCTGAAGTCTTCTACGCAAAAATGCCTGATTCTGACCCAAACAAAAATGACCTCAGATGTATTCAAACATGCTTATTTTACCATGTTTGTCACCAGGCAAGAAAGTGTCAGGTTACACGATCCAGAAACAAAAAAGCAAAAGTAGTGAAATGACTCACTCTGTGATGCGTTCTGTGACCTAGAATCACAGACGTTAGAAAAATAGACACAAATGCTCCAATCATGTTGGATGCACCAGTATGCAAAAAACCATCATCACTTTGATCTAGCAACATCTCACATCTCAAGCTGAATGAAATCAGTGAGTGATCTCCTCCTCAGCACATTAACGTTACATTCCACCATCTGATAAATGGTACGCTGCAGATCACTTCAGTTCCGCTCCTGCCGCCCTGTGTCTTCATACACCGGCTCTCTGTTGCAAAATGGCACGAGAAGAAGTCAAAACAGAGAAAGAATGAATGAAATAGCGGGTCACAGCACTCACGCTGCATACCTAATGCACATCTCACTTTTGAGTACTTATCAAAAGGCTTTTTTTTTTTCTCCACACAATTGTTTACAGCTAAAAGTAAATACACAAAAGAAACTTCCAAAGCTCTTTATAAAACCCAGGAATGCAATGCCTCCGGTCTGTTGAGCATGAACACAGAAAGCCCTTTTTACAATTGTTTTGTCTTTTCCGACAGTCTTGTACTGTGACTGTGTCAAGCTCAAATATGCACCTTTTTGTGTTGTCACATCATTGTGTCCAAAAGATTTGATCTGTGAGAAAACCACAAAGCCTGGCATAAAATCAAAAAGGTCAGTGGATTTGTCCCTCGTTAGGTTCTCGAGTGAAGTCTTTCTCAGTGTTGGGAGTGGATCGTTGTCCTGCCTCCTGCTCTGACTGGCTCTCTCCGTCTCGAACAGCCAATGTTTCAGTCCGTGAAAAGCAGCTAAAGGTTCTGCTGGTAAATTAGAAGCAGCGTTTCATCGTTACCCCCAAATGTGACCCAACCCCGAGGTGAGCTGGAGGACACTGTACCACAGCCCACTCAACTGCAACAAAAGAAGACCCATTTAAACACAAACCTGATTTATCATTTTGGGGTACTCAATTTTCAAAACTAAAAATATTTTTGCTTGTTCACCTTTTCTTTTTTTAAATGCCATCACTTGAAATAACACTAATTAAATACACATTTCATAATTTAAAAAAAAATAAAAAAATGTTTCTCTCAACTGCTATAAGCATTTTTTTCTTGCAATGCAGAAAGCAGGATATGAGAACGTTCAAGTGTCAGAACTAAAGACTGGGAACTCTTAAGATTGACAGGATTTATATCTTCAACCCTTCAGCCTTCTCAGGGATGCAGGGTGGGACTGGGGACCCTATCCCAGTTGTCACTGGACAAGAGGTGAGGTACAACCTCACCAGTCCACCAGAGAGGTGCAACCATGCATGATCACACTTGCTTCTATAGACAATTTAGAATCGCTTAACATTATAATGTAAATGTTTCTGTGCGGGAGGAAACCACAGTACCCATGTGGGGATTTGAACCAGGAACCTTTACAGTGAGGCAGCAGTGCTGACCACCACACCACCTTTCTTCCCGGTATGAAAAACTATTTGGCATTAAACTGTTTATGAAAATAAATGCCCCCACTGAAAGTAAAAGGTAGAGAAACTACTGTGTGTTTGCCTTTAGGAAGAGGATGCCAAGATCTTAAAAAAGTGCATAAGAGCAGCAGCATTGCTGGGACAGTGTGGGACAAAAGATCTTTAAAGCATTAAATTACAAATCAATTTAAGTTTTCCCCCCAATATTCAATTAAGATTAAGAGAGCCTGTCAAAAAAGATGAGACTACAGAAAAATAAAAAAAATATTAACAAAAACTGAACAAAAAGAAAGTGTTGTGTAGGAATTACCTGTCAAGATTTTATTATCAAATCTTTTGAAGCTCTGATACACTTACCACTTGCTCCAGAGACTCAGAAAATGTCTTTAAAAACACTTGATATGTTGGTCAATGATCAACTGGATGACAGCTAAGAAGCCCAACACTGGAGATAATATCAAACAAGTAAACAATAAAACAATAAAAATTGCACTCAAGGCAACAACCATAAATTGCATACACATATAAAAACATCTATAATTTATCCCATCACCTATGTAGGTTTGACATTTTTTCTCAAGATGATGCACAAAATCAATATAGAGGGAGCCACCTCACCACCCAATTTAGGGGAGGAGAGGTGGGGTGGGGGGTCGTCCAAGCTGCCCCCCCCCGAGAATGTATGATTGGCATTTCAAATCTATACATGACGAACTCAATGTTGAACAACTGCTGCTATTTTTTTTTTTTAAACGACCATATATAGTCATATTTTCAAACTGATATCGCTTGCGAGATAGACCAATGCAACATCAACATTTAAACCAAAAAAATAAAACAAAAAAAATAACTAAAAAGTAAAAAACAGCAGTGATAAAGTATTTGAAATAATTTATATCTTTGTATTTTCATGAAAAAAATGTGTTTAGAAATGAACCACTGGATCACTCTAAACATAGGCACAGTTTTTTTGTTTTTTTTTGTTGTTGTTTTTTTTAAACATTTAAGGTAAAAAATAAAGGAGAAAAAAAAAAAATCATAACCTGTACACCATCATTAGACCTTTGTTCTCTATGGTCAAAAAGCAATTAACATAAGTTATGACCAGGGAAGATTATGTTTAAAAAAAATTAAAGAAAGTACAAGATGATTAAGTTTAAAAGTATGGCAGCAGCAGTAAACGAGAAGTTCCAAAGACTTTTGTTTGTTTTTGCATACAGTTGTATCCTTGCTCACATAATAATGCGATAATTACTGTAAATACATTGGCAATGGGACCACGGTTTGTACGGTTGAAGGACTTGCCCTTTAGCCCACAGTATATGTGTAATGTAATTGTGTAGGTGTGTGTGTATATATATATATATATATATGTATACACACACACACACACACATATACATACACACATACACACACGTGTGTGTGTGTGTAAATAAATTACTCAGTTTTGGCAAAAGGTGGAAATATTTTCATCTTGTATGACTTGGAATGAAAGATGAATGGGGTTTTGGTGGCTGGGGTCCTACACTGACTGTGATAAACTGCAGAGGAACACAAGAGTCAAGTCTTCAAAGATTTGTCTCGTTTCGGCCCGACGGTAGAGCACGAAACACCATCTTGATACACCTCCCCCTTTTTTTGTCACTGACACCGACTGTGGCGAGTCCCTTTTCTTTACAGTGTATGATACACATAATAGAGGCAGGCAGGCAAAAGGGTGCTGAGTGAGCAAAGGGGGAGTTATGCGGGACTGGCATCAAGCTGGTCTTGGGTCAGACCATGGCACGGTACGGTCCCTGCATCTTCAGGAACTGTATGATGAAAGAGGGGCCACCTGCGACAATCTGAGGCGGCAGGTGGGTGAGGGGACAGTTTTCTATGCTCATAATGGACAGCTTGCTGCAGAGGGCCAGCTCAAATGGGAGGCTGTGCAGGTTGGGGTTGTCGTTGAGGTACAGCTCCTCCAAGTTCTCCAGCGTGCCTATGGACAGACAACAGGTAGTCCTAGTTCAATATTAAATTGTAATTTACAGAAACCAATTCTGAAATCAGTGCTGCCACTGGGAAAGAGCTAGGGTACACTCTGCACAGGAGATGCTGCTTCTAAATGATTCATTGGAAACAGTTTTGTTAAAGCTTTACAACATACAAATTAGTGTGCTGTGAAGTCCCAATGATCCTTCCTCAATATTTGGGACTTTCCCAAGGATCAAGCTATTTTCCTTGAAAGCAATCAGTTGGATCCTCTTATCAATAAACTATTTACAGATAGTCAATTTAGTTTCTGTAAAACATTTATGTATCAATGTTACATCTGCAGGCAAAGAAGCATCAATTTAAATCTTCTCTTGTAAAGTAAAAACAGAGAATCCAAGTGATTCTCCATGAAAGAAAGATGAACATTCTGATTCCCCACCATCACCGAGGAACACTGTTGCAATGGTGCACCAAGAAGCAGGACGTGCAACAAACGGGCACATATTAATGCAGTTAAGGATAAAGCAGAAGTACTTACCAATCTCCTCAGGAAGGTGTTGTAGCAGGTTCTCCCCTAAACCAAGATGGGTCAGATTGGTGAGGTGACCGATGCCTCTGGGTAATGTAGTCAGCTGATTATTTGTCAACACCAATTTCTGACATGACAGAACAGAGATTTGTACAATTAAATCATGTTTAAACAATGCAGTTTATGATTGTAAAATAAAAGTTAAATGAAAATAAAAGCCACTGTAAAGCTGAAACCAGTTGTTTACATCGAGTATAAAGTTACAACTTTCTTATTCTGATTCCTTCCAGAAGCTTCTTGCAATTGCTGGAATTTTGGCCCATTTCTGCTGACAGAACTGGTGGAAGTGAGTCAGGTTTTTTGGCCGTCTCGCTCACACTCAGCTCTGCCTACAAATTGTCTATAGAATTGAGATCGGTGCTTTGTGATGACCACTTAAAAAAAAAAAAAAGACTTTGTTGTCATTAAATCATTTTGTAACAAATTGACAGTATAAAAAGATCCATTTACGACCAAACTTTAACTTCCTGGCTGATGTCTTAAGATCTTCAATATTTCCTCATGATGCCATCTATTTTGTGAAGCGCACCAAATGCTCCAGCAGCAAAATATCCCCACTGCATGATGCTGCCACCCCTTTACTGAGATGGTGTTCTCAGGTTTGCAAGCTTCCCCCTTTTTCCTCCAAATGTAACAGTGGTCATTGTGGAAAAACAGTTAACTTAATTTTCATCAGGCTACAGGACACGTCTCCAAAAACGAAGCTCTTTGTTCCTGTGTGCATCTGCTAACTGAAACATTGCTCTTTTGTGTTGCCTTGGGATTAATGTCTTTTTCCTTCCAGCCCACGTCGGTACAGGACTTGTCTCACTGTGGATAATGAAACTCAGCATCTTCACAAGGTGTTTTGTTTTTGGTTTGGGCTTGATACACCCATTTCACACCAAAACACGTTCACCTCTGGGACACAGAGCCCATCTCCTTCCTGAGCAGCATGATGGCCTAACATTCCCATGGCGTTTATACTTATGTATCATTATTTGAACAGATTAATGTGACACCTTCAGGCATCTGGAAATTGTACCCAAGGATGAATCAAACCTCTGTTCCTGATATCTTGACGGATTTCATTTGTGTGTTTGAGGTGTACTTTAAATACATCATATGCTGAAACTTCCAAAGCCATGACATCATCCCAGGCTTTCCCAAATTGTTTAAAGTCATAGTAATCTTAGTGTAAGTAAACTTCTGACTTAAGTGATAAAAAAAAAAGGTTATAAAAAATTATCTAAAAGAAATTCTCTCTCATTATTCTGGTACTGGCAATCCAACTGACCTAAAACAGAGAATGTTTAGTCTGATTTAATGTCAGACAATGAGGGGAAAAAAAAAAAAAAAGGTGGTGTGTCTTTTTATACAGTGTATGCCAACTTGTAGTATCAACTGTACACCGGTATGAAATAAAAGGAAACATTTACAAAGATTAGTGATATATTCAATCCCTTTTAGTAAAAACATCACACCTTTTACTAGTTATTCACAAAAAGGTCAATCTATAGATGTTCCATGAACTTTATTTATTTGGGCAGACCACTCAAGGGAAGTCAAATACCTGTCCTGAAGCCTCACTTCAGCACTAGTTTTTTAAAAATGTCTTTTCTTTTTTGAATTTACAAAGCTAAGAAAAGAAAAACAACTGGCTCATGGTCACAACAACTAGTTGTAGCGCTTACAGCTAAACGTCAACCCAGAACTCCAGATGCAAGAGCTTCCCTCATTTATGTGTTGCAATGATGTGACTACAAATGACTGTTTTATCAGCTCCAACGTCGGCAGCCCCAAAAAACTCATCGTACTCGAGTTCTATCCATTAACATCTGTTCTCAGTGGTCCTTGTCTGGTGTACAAAAAGAGAGTCCACACAGTGGTCATCAAAGAATGAGGCAGATACACCAGCACCAAGACATAACAGCTTCCCACAGCAAATATTGCATCAATGGCAGCATCACATGTTATGTGATCTAATGCAATACAGTAACCAAAGTTAAAGGAATAAGAGTGCTTTTTTTGACGTTCCAATGAGTTGTCAGTCTCTTAGCTTTGGTAGATCGTGGTCATGAGACAAAGAGCATATTTTTTTTAACCATCGGAAGCTACTCTAAACCCATAGATGTTGAACTGCTTTTGTATTAGACAGTTGCAGGGAAACGCATTGTAACACGAATGTTCTGCAGATGAGAAAATGCAGTGACTAATTGCCTGGTGGATAAGGGATGCAATGTAATAAACTTAATAATTATTTGGCACTGAGTGTGTTGGCATCGTAGCACAAAGCAATGTAATCTGATCTGACCCACAATCATTTTGCAGTGTGGCAATAAGCCCATACATTAAAGCAGAGTCAAAGACAATCTTCAGTGTCATCAAGAACAAGGGGTCCTACAGCAGATGGTATGACCCCTGGAGAGCTCGAATCTCCATATGCCAAGCACCTTGAAAAACTGTGTGTAAGCAGACCAAAAGAAACTGGTGCAGCTTCAAAGGCAATGCAGGGTATATTGATTGGATTTACAGTATTTTTTACTTTATTTAACCTGTTTTGTATTAATCTTTTTCAATAAATAAAAACTACAAACATGTTAAATTGTGCAAAAAGGAAAAAAAGGCATGGATTAACTGTCTGCTCATTATTCCAACTGCTGGAACAAACTGTTGTTTCTAAAATATATCAAGATAAAAACACATATGTATATTTACTTATTGCAAAATTGAGCACAACAGGAAGAATTGCACATGTTAAAAAACTTACCTGTAAATCTTTAAGGTAAGCGATTTCATTCGGGAGACATTCCAATTTGTTTTCCTCCAAGTCAAGCTCTCGTAACTTTCTCAAATTCCCAATACCATGTGGTAACTTCTTGAGAAGATTATTGGACAATATTAACACCTGAGAAGATATTGAAGATTTTTCCAACATAAGAAAAAGCTTAAGTGACAGAAATTGGTATAAAAGAAGACCTAACAATTTCATTTTTAAGGTTATCTAGCTTTATGTGCAAGACCAGTTTCAAGTTCAATCACAGTTCTCATGGACAGACAGACTAACAACAGAATCCATGTGTGGTACAGAAGACACCGGCCCCAGACTGGTGCAACAAACTTCCACTTAGCACAATCTACGACCAACTGAACACAGCCCTGGTAAACTACAAATCATTAAACAAGCAGGGTTTTCAACAAAATGTCAGAATTTGGGAGGGCAGCACAGCCCATGAAAACTTGCTAACCTGCTTACGTATTTTCATTCTCAATATCCATAGTGAAATCTTTTAATCTAGGCCTGTGTGCAGCACTTCAACTCACCAGTCACTGATTATTTCTCACTTACACAGAGGCTACACAACCACCCCCTTCACCTCACACCCAGCACTGCACCCCCAGCTGGGCATGCCAGACTCACCTCCAGAGAGACAAGGCCACAGACATCTTCTGGGATCTTAGTCAGCTGATTAGTGGCCAGGTTAAGTTCAACCATGCTAGTCCATGTGCCAAAATCCAATGGTAAAGATGTTAATTGGTTGTCCTGAGGAAGAAAACGGTTCACTTTTATCAACAATATAAAAGGCAACAAGGACAACATTGTTTTCTGAGGCTGAACAAATCAAAGCACTTTGACATATATTTGGTGACAAAAGAAAATGGTTTCAGGCGACAATGAAACAAGTTCACTTATTCCAAAACCTGATTTTTATGTCAAATACCTGTAAATGTCTACATAGATGACTAGGCCAAAGAATTATCTTCGTCATTCTGTTTGCTTGATGCATACAATTAATCTGACCCTTCTGAAACAGTTCCAACAATGGTTAAGTCATGAGAAGCTGGATCAGTTAGGGTTAAATTAGTTGTTTCCAACTTAAACATATTATTCACAGCAGAAACTTGCTTACTTGCTTGGTTAAATCCTAAGACTAACTTTTTTCAACCAGGCAGCATATGTATTTGAAATCAGCTTTAGAAAGTGTGACTCCGTCTCTTGTCACACTGGTGCATTGAGATTAACTGTGTGTATCCTCCACTACAGGTTTCTTCTCTCACATTTTTGGAGGACAACATCTGACATATAGTCCAGCAATGACGAAGCTCCAGCTGCACTGAACTAGTACATGATTGCTGATAAACAAAATTAAATAATAGAATTCTAATTCTAGCATTTCAAATACAGTAGTTTACTGAAATACTTGAATAAAACAGGAACACTTTTAAGGACAACAAATAAACACAGGCAAGTAAAAATTAAAAAAAAAGAAAAGAACAAATGCTGTGAAAAAGGCTTAGAAAATTGTCCCCTTGTCTTGTAATTCTTTAACATTTGCCAAACAATTTTACAGACAGATAGGAATACCTTCATGTTAAGCTTGCTTAACACTTTGGCCCTGGAGAAGATACCAAATGGGATCTTGTTGATATGGTTGTGCTCCATATTGAGAGAGTAGATGGTGGAAAACTGCGATGGTCCACCCACAGGGTAAGATTGGAAACAGTTTCTCGCCAGTGTTAGACTTGTCAAGTTTACCAAACTTGACAGAAGGCCCTTATCAAACAAACAAAAGCAAAAGGACTCCACATTAGTTTCTTAATGATTTGACAAGAAATATAAACTACCCATTCAAAAAAAAAAGTTACACTAATACTTCGTTGGACCACCTTTAGCTTTGATTATGGCACAAGTTAGACATGTTCCGCGCTTTGGTCAGTGGTTGTGGTTTTTAAAGTGCTTTATAAATAAAATTGGCTTTCCTGACTGGCACACATTCGTCATGGCATCATTTCAATAAGCTTCTGAAATGTTCCAATATTCATTTCCGTCCAAAGTTGCATCAACTTTTTACCAAGATCTTGTACTGATGATGGGAGAGTCGGACCGCTGCTCAAAGTCTTGTCCAGCACATCCCAAAGATGCTCAATGAGGTTCAGGTCTGGACTCTGTAGTGGCTGAATTCATGTGTGAAAATGATGTCTCACGTTCCCTGAACCATTCTTTCAC